>JAPKLW010001570.1:104639-149253 GCA_026898455.1 Plectranthus barbatus
AGTGCCACCTGTCTTCTCAGTAGACAAGATCAAAAAGGACCTTTATCCTTGTCTTTGAGTGGTCCCGGAGAGAGAAAATATCATGTGTTTCCCAAGCTAGAGTATATCTTCAATTAGCATGCGGCAGGGAAGCTCTAGCATCCAGAACCTGGTTAAAAACTTCACCAAATGCTTGCAAAAACTTATTAAAGCTTGCACAATTAAAAATACTATGACTTAATCGTAAATGAGCATAAACAAGCAAAAAGGACATCGATTGCTAAGCATCTTATTCAAAACAACATCTAAAGTTCATAAAAAGAGATCAAAAGATAACTCTTTATGAGAGTTATTTGTACCTTTGCAGGATAATTTTGTTGGAACCTCTATTCCTAAAGACAGAGTTGTTAGAATTATTTTAAAGCTGGTGGATCCCGGTACTCTTCCAGTGAATAGTTTGGAGAAGCAAGATGTTTGCCCTAGTAGCCCTCATCAAAGTGAAGAGGTTTTTACTGGTAGAGTAAGTGAAAGTATGGAGGCAACATCACATTCTAGACAGTAGGTAGAAGTAGTTCGATCATCAGAAAATCCAGGGAGTAAAAGCTCTACTTCTCGTTTCGTTACTTTAGCTTCTACTTCTAACTCTTTTCAGGTGTTGGGGAAAATTCCTAGGGCTGATCGAGGCAAGTTAGGAGTCGGTGATACTCTCACTAAATTGCTACGGAAAGATGATGAGATTTCTAGTCGCCTTGATGGGAATAATGTGAATGCTGAAATTTGCCTTATTCTTGCTGAAAATTTGGAATTGGAAAACACAAGGAGGATTCTGACTCGGTCTAAAAGCCGTGGTAATAGAACCAGTTGTCCCCTTTGTTAAGGGGTGTTCGGAGTGAAAAAGGACGTTGGAGATGATTTTTTGTAGCATGGAATGTTAGGGGCTTGCAGAAAACCCATAAACACTCTGCGGTAAAAAATCACATCTCCTCTCATTCGCTTGATCTTATTATTCTTCTAGAAACTAAATTTAGGGATAAATCCTTCTCTAAATTTATTTCTAGTTTTTCTAGTTCGTTTCCTGGTTGGGATTTTGTGAATAATTTTACTTTTCGTCCTATTGGTCGAATTTTGGTACTGTGGAATTCTGTTCGTGTTGATTTGCAGGTTGTTTTGGTGGAGGATCAAGTCATACACTGCAAGGTTAAATGGAAACCCTTCGGGTCTCTATTTAAACTTAGTGCAGTGTATGGCTTCAATCCTCTTGCTCAAAGACGATCACTCTGGGATTCCCTCATTTCTCATGTGTCGCTAGAGGATCCTACCATCGTGGCGGGGGACTTCAACACTATTTTACACCTTGATGAGCGGATCGGTGGCAGAAGGCCCGTGGAGAAGGAGTAAACGTAGTTTTTTTACACTTGTTCTTTTTTGAGTTTGCAGGATACCCCCTCCTCGGGTTGCAACTTCACGTGGTAAGATAGAGGGATTTTCTCAAAGATTGACCGTGTCTTAGTGAATGAGGCCTTGTTTGAGGCCAGTTGGTATTGTAGATCAGAATTCCTCCCCCGAGGAATACATTTTGATCATTCACCTAGTATTACATATCTTTTTTAGCAGGTACCTCGTTTCAAAACCCCCTTTAAATTTTCTAACTTGTGGATGCAACATGATGATTTTGACAGGGTTCTTAAAGATAGCTGGAAGGTGGAGAGAGCCAAAATTAATTGCCAGCTTCACCTTGCCAACAAGTTGGAGGCTTTACAGGGGGTGCTAAAGAGGTTTAACTTCAAGGAGTTCGCTTTCCTCCAGGACAGGGTCAAAGCTGCCAAGACCCGACTGGAGGAGGTTCAGATGGAAAGAGATAGGAACCCACTTGATGGGAACCTTAGAAACAAAGAGATTGAACTCCGAAAAGAGGCGGCTTGATTGGATAATACTGAGATGGAGCTTTTCCGCAAGAGAGCACGCTGGATTCACTTGGTGAGTGCAGAAAAGTCCACTGCTTATTTTCATTTGTCAGTGAAGAGAAAGCATGGGCGTAATGTCATTTCTTTTTTTATGACTCTGATGGTGAGGTTTATAGTGATATGGATAGAATTAGGAGTGACTTTGTTCATTTCTATTCTAATTTGTTTGGTCGTGTTGTTCCTCGTACTGCTGTGGTTCCCTCTGTCTTTCTTGCAGGTAATAGGCTGAGTAGCGAGGAGCAACAGAGATCGGTTCTTTGGGTGTCAGCACTGCGAGTTCGTGAGGCCATGTTCAGGATTGGAGATAACAAGGCACCCGACCCTAATGGTTATACTGCAGCATTCTTCAAAGAGAACTGGAGTCTTTTGGGTCCCGAGGTTGTGGATGTGGTGCAAGAGTTCTTTGAAAAAGGGATTCTTCTCCGTAAACTCAACTATACCGATGTCTCCCTCCTTCGGACCTAGGACTACTATCGGTTTTGAGTTATTATGATTTTTGGTTGGTTTTGGACTTAGTTTTAGCAGGATTGATGCTCAGGTTCACTATTAGGTTTGTCACCTTATGGTGTGCCAAGGTATCATCCTCCTTGCCCGTGGCATGCCCTGTGTATTTGTATTAGGTGGTCCTTTATAGATTCATTATCCCGATGGTTGCCCTGTTGGTGATCCTCGGTTCTGTTTGTATCTCTCTGGGGTATGCCCCCATGCTGCTGTAAGGCTACGGCCTATACCCGGTTTACATTTATGCATATATATTTTTCCTTACGGTGTGTCCATCATTCTTCAAATGATTTGCTAGACTTTTACTAGCATCTTCAGCAATCTTTAAGTATGCTGATTTCTTCTGCATTCTTCGATCTTTTGTTCTAGTTCTATTACAACTCAAGTGGATGTATCCTATACAGGACTTTTACAATTTTGACTCGATACTAAGTTGCTAGAAACTAGATAGACTAAGTTTTGATGCACCAAAACTAAAATACATATAATTAAGATCAAATTTCTAACAATATTCCTAACAGTAGAACATCTAAAATAGATCTCAAATGCTCTACATGCTCATCATGACTCTTGCTATAAATTAATATATCATTAAAGTAGACAACTACGAATTTGCCAATAAAAGCACATAAAACATGGTTCATAAGGTACATAAATGTGCTAGGAGCATTAGTCAATCCAAAAGGCATAACTAACCACTCATACAAACCAAGTTTTGTCTTAAAAGCAGTGTTCCACTCATCTCCCTCTTTAATCCTAATCTGATGATACCCACTCCTCAAATTAATTATTGAAAACACACAAGATCCATGCAATTTATTTAGCATATCATCTAAACGTGGAATAGGATGTCAATACTTTATCGTAATGTTGTTTATGCCTCGGCAATCGCAACACATCCTCGTGGTTGAGTCCTTCTTGGGTACTAGTAGAACAGGAACTGCACAGGGACTCAAAATCTCTCTCATGTGCCCTTTTGCGAGCAACTCGCCAAGCTGCCTCTCCAACTCCTTTGTCTCCTCCAGATTGGTTCAGTAGGCTGGTCTATTTGGTAGTGTGGCTTCAAGCACGAAATTAATCTGATGCTCAATCCCTCGAATCGGTGGCAATCCAGCTAGTGTCTCATCTAGGATACATCATCAAAGTCCCGTAAAAGAGAGTAAATAGAAGGGGGCTGAGTTAAAACCAAACTCTCCTTATAGATCAACACCACCATTGACTTCTCCTCCTGCACCGCCCATTTTATATCACCAGCCTTAGCTAGAAATGATTGATGTACCACCTCTTTCTCCTTATTATCCAACTCAAACTCCTTCTGCAGCTGTACTTGATCCTCATAAACTCTTTTAGGAGTAAGAGGAACAATTGAAATTTTTTTGATTGTACTCAAAGGAATACTTGTTCGTGAAGCCATCATGCTTCACGAGCCAATCAAATTGCCATGGCCGCCCCAACAAAATATGGCTCGCATGCATAGGAACTACATCACATAAGACCTCATCCTCATACTTCCCAATGCAAAATGACACTTTCACTTGCTTCACCATCTTGATGACTCCAGTCTCATTCCACTACTGTAACTTATATGACTTTAGGCATTTGACCATAGGTAGTCCTAACTTCCTCACAATGGACTGACTGGCGACATTGGCGCAACTCCCACCATCTATGATCATACTGCACACCTTGTCCTTAATATGATATCGAGTGTGGAAAATGTTTTCTCGCTGCTCCACATCATCCACTGCAGCCTGAACATTCAAGGCACGCCTCATAATAAAATTAAATGCTGCAGACTCTTCTATCTCCTCTCCATCCTCATTATCATCAGGATTTTCTAATGTGGGCATCTCCGGATCAACATTCTCATTCTCCTTATCTGTCACCACTTGATCGTTGCTAAATTATTATCATATGCATCGTCATCAACGTCCTCCTCATCGTCTCAGATGTGCTCCTCTTCCTCCATGTCTACCTCTTCCACCATTCCCACAATTATCCACAAATGCATGTGATAGCTCCAATTTAGTCATGCGCTCATCTATCTTGTCACATAAATCCACAAATCCATTCTCCAGAGCCCTATCCAAATGAGATCGCAGTGCCTCCATCATTTATTTAACTTGTCCTGCAAGATTATTCTCTCTCATTCCTCTAGATGACTCAATTTGATCAAATTTTGACATCCCTGCAAGAAAGGTTAGATAAAAGAAAAGGACCTCACCACCTCACGCGCGCTCGTGTATCGCTCAAGATGATAATCACTCACGCTCATGTATCACTCCGTGAATATGGCTTATTCAATTACCGCTATTGATCTCACCTACTATTGCCTTTACCACTCAAATTCTTCTTCCAAAAAGCTCAAGAACCTCAAATCCCCAAATGTAGGAAGAAAAAATTCAAAATTGACCAAATTAGTAACACCGGAAATACGAAAAGATTATTCTAAATCTGGACGGAAAGACTCTAAATAACTCAAGGAACCTAATGGATACTACTAAATATAACCCAATTTTCGGCCAAAAAATTTCAAATTTCGAAAAAATTTTGAATTTTTCCAAGACCTCTCAGAAGAACCCCAGAAACATAGAAATCAAACTTAAAAGTAACAAAATATGGTAAAAATTTTGCCGCCAAAGAACTCATGAATTTCTATAGATCACCTTGAAATTTAAATTAACTTATCAACTGGACTTTCACATCCTTTTGTGGCGTTTTCACTATATCCATCATTGTTGAGGCGAGTGGCTTGTTGGGTCATAGGGGTTCGTATTTGTCCTTGCCTGCGGTTCTCTAAGGGTTGACTTCAAAGGTGTAGGATTTCCCCATCGTATCAGTTTTGCATTGATAGTTCTTCAATTTCTTGGGGCGTATAAGAGAATCATCAAGAATACGTCATTTAAAGGGTCGATAGTTCTTCAGCTTCTTGGGGTATATATGAGATTCATTTGGAATACGTCATTTGAAGGGTCAAATTAGTAGTGTTGAATTTCCACCATTTGTTTCCTTTCGAATCATTTCTGCATCGTGTTAACTCTTATTCCTGGGCAACGATCGTTACTCATCCACGATGATCGTATAATTTTGGGCTCCATCACACAGTGTTGTGCCCACGCTTCAAGCCTGGAGATGTTCTTGATTGCAAAGGACTTGGCGATTGCACTAGTTGACTAGTGGACGTGGCATTCACCAGCTAGCAATAGATCATTAACATCTTTGTAATTGATAGCTAAGTGATTCCAAACTGCGCGTGTGAAGAAAAGACGTAGGACGGTTAGTCCGAACCTCTATATATCCTAGTGTTACTGCTTTCTTTAAACTTTTTGCACTAGATTTAAAATCCATCACATCAAGTGTTGGAGTGTATTACTATAAATCGGCTAAGTAATGTAGGGATTTATCCGTGAACCGAATCACAAAATCCAAATAAACCGGATCGATTTATGGTTTATTGTTCACAATAAAAATTCACAAACCCTAGCATGCTCCTATGAATTTAATGCGTGGATTAGAAGGAATCACCTTAACTCCGTAGATTTTGTACCGATCTTTTGCGTTTGAATTCCAAATCTTGAATCAACCACGCGATATTAATTAAATCTGCGGAAATAGAAATTAGACAGATTCTAATTTCAAGATTTAATTAAAGAAAAGGGAAGAAGAGGAATTTGTTCTCCATATTAGATCTTCAGGGCTGTATCCCAATGTTGTTAAGATCTGCTATTGGTGAGGATTCCACAGATGTGTAGAGCGTAGACCAGAATCGAAAAACTTCTCCTCCCCTTCTACACTGGTGCCGCCCAACTCTCTCTCTCCCTAGGGTTTTGAATGATTTGAATTATGAACAAGGTGGCTAGGGTTTCAGAGAGAGAGAGGTCTATTTATAGACCTAGGGTTTTATCGCTAATGGGCTACTTGGCCTTTTTCAACATATAAAATTGGGCCAGACCTGGGACGTAATGCAAATAATAAAGTGGGCCTATGAATTAATTAATTCTCATGTCCACAACCCAGAACACAATTAATTGATTAATATTAATTCTTTTTCACCACGGAATTAATACTAACCTACCCCTTTATTACCACGTTGTGAGAATGGGCTGCATTAATTTAGAATCCCCATATTTAAGGTTACCGGACATTCATTAATTAATCCGAGCTTCTAGCAAGCTCTATCTACAATTAATTAATATCTTATTAATCCTGAGCAGTACCACTCAAACCTTATCACTCGTGCTTGAACTTAATCAGCCTGCAGGACTTGGCACGATGAATGTCATTGAGCTCCTCAGGGAATTCCCCATCCTATTACCGGATATGGTTACCTAAACCCAGTCTCAGGCAGTACTACACGAACTGCTATTACCCAAGATGTGGATATACGAGCACATTACTTAGGCTCTCCACCATGGCAAGTCAAAGCAACAGTTAATCCGTGCAAACCCCTGAACCTTCGTTAGGGTTTGGACTCAATCAAGAACTAGATCTTCTATTCACTGATGTCAGACAGTCAAATACATCTAACCGCGGTCCATCAATACGCCACCCTTGCGTACCAACATGCCAAGTAACCAAGACAGACTACTTATTCCAACAATGCCACAGCCATCCTGACAGACGTATCCTCATACGCTGTCTCGGCTATGATAATATTTATGTCTAACTAGGTCAAGTGATCATACTGTCTTTCATGATCTACGACACGCCGTATGATTGGCCCTATCGGTGAGACAAGAGGATACCATTGTTACATACATATAAGTTTGTTTGACAGATAGGAGAAATAAACCGTTGAATACTCATTATAATAAATGTTTTCTGTATACAAAACCCATCAATCTCCCACTTATACTCAAAGAATAACTAAGCTATTACTGAGTATATAGTGCGTCTATCTAGCCTGCTATCTCATTAACCACTATCAGTGGTCGGCATCCACCTCAGACCCAGCTCACGAATATGTCTTTCGTAAACTTTTTGCGGCAAGCTCTTTGTAAATGGATCAGCAAGGTTGTCTGCAATGTCAATCTTCTGGATCAGCACATCGCCCCTTGATACAATTTCTCGTATGATATGGTACTTTCTCTCTATGTGTTTGCTTGCCCTGTGAGACCGCGGTTCCTTTGAGTTCGCCACTGCACCAGAGTTATCACAATAAATTGTGATGCTCCTCGGCAAACTCGAAATCACGCCTAACTCCAAAAGGTAGTTCCTGAGCCATACCCCATCTTTCGAGGCTTCGGAGGCGGCGATATATTCTGCCTCCATGGTGGAGTCAGCAATGCATTTCTGCTTTGAGCTACTCCAAGATACAACTCCACCTCCCAAGGTAAACACATATCCCGAGGTCAATTTCTTATCATCCTGGTCCCCTTGGAAATCCGAGTCTGTATAACCCACAGGGCACAAATCCTCACTTTGATAAACTAGGCAGTAATTCCTAGTTCTCTTCAAACACTTGATAATGTGCTTTACCGCAGTCCAATGCGCCTGTCCAGGGTTAGACTGATATCTTGCTACCATGCCAATGGCATAACAGATATGTGGTCTGGTACACAGCATCGCATACATGAGGCTACCCACCGCTGAAGCGTATGGTACAAGACTAATCTCATCTTTCTCCCGCTGTGTCTCAGGACACTGTCCACTAGAAAGACGAACGCCGTGTCTGAAAGGTAGCAAGCCTTTCTAGGCGAGTTGCATGCTAAACCGGGCTATCACAGTATCCACATAGGATGCTTAGGATAAGCTCAACATCCTTCCTTTATGATCTCAAGAGACCTTAATCCTAAGGATGTAGCCAGCTTCCCCAAATCCTTCATTTGGAATTGTTCGGATAACCAACACTTGATTCCCCAAATCCCTCGTTGTTTCCAAATAGGAGTATGTCATCAACGTATAGTGCAAGGAAAACCACGCTCCTACTGACACAATGTCGGTATACACAACTTTTGTTTTCCAACTGTGAAAATGCATAGGATTTTATCACATCATTGAAACGTAAGTTCCACGACCTCGAAGCTTGCTTAAGTCCGTACAAGGACTTCTTAAGCTTCCAGACAAGATGTTCTTCGCCTTTGCGCACGTAGCCCTCAGGTTGCTGCATATAGATGTCCCTACCTTCTTCAAGGCAACCGTTTAGGAAAGTGGTTTTGACAGCCATCTGTCAAATCTCGAGGTCCATATGGGCAGCTATGGCAATGAGTATCCGGATGGATTTGAGCATGGCTACGACAGAAAAGGTTTCGTCATAGTCAATGCCCTCTTTCTGACTAAAACCCTTTGCCACCAGTCTGGCTTTAAAAGTCGTAACTTCTCCATCCGCCCCTTTCTTTCTCTTCTATACCCTATGGCCCTAAAGCCATCCGGCAATTCAGTTTTCTGGTACACATCCATAGCAGTTGTGGATTCAATTTCGGAATCCATGGCGACATGTCATTTATCAACATCCTTGTCTTGCACTGCCTCTTCGTAAGTCAATGGGTCAGAGTCCTCATGTCCGTCTTCCGGGCTCAAGTCCAAAGACTCAACCACAAACATGTACCTTTCTGGCTGGAAAATAACTCCCCCACTACGAAGAGGCATCGGTATCGCGTCAGCAGTAGGTGCAGTAACTTGTGGTTCTACACCTTGCACTGAAGAACGTGTCTGTGGTGCTGAACCTCTGACAGGTGCACCCACGTTTGCACATTCCCCTTCCCTTGGAATTGCATTCTCGTTTTAAATTTCTTGAAGAACCATATAACTCCTTATCTTGTGGTTTTTCACATACTCGTCCTCCAAGAATCTAGCATTGGTGCTAACAACGACTCTCTGACTCTCAGGACAGTAAAAGTAACCTCCTTTTGTTTGCCTAAGATACCCTATAAACAATATTACCTTTGGTCTGCTTTCTAACTTATCAGGTTCCTTCGACAATACGTCTGTCGGACAGCCCCAAGGAAGAGCTCAGAAGGCACCTTAGGAACCAATTTAGAAGGCACCACATTTAACACGTAAGCGGTTGTTTCCAATGCATAGCCCCAAAACAAAATTGGTAAGTTTGCATAACTCATCATTGATCTTACCATCTCTAGAAGAGTCCTATTCCTTCTTTGAGCTACACCGTTTTGCTGGGGAGTACCCGGTGCAGTCCACTGGGATGTAATCCCATTGTCTGACAAATACTGCAGGAACTCATTACCGAGGTATTCGCCACCGTGGTCAGATCGCAGCGACTTGATAGTTTTCCTCACCTTCTTTTCTACCACAGCCTTTAACTCTTTGAATTTCTCAAAGCATTCAGACTTGTAGCGAAGCAGGTAAATGTATCTGTATCTCGAGTAGTCGTCAATGAAAGAGACGAAGTACTCGTACCCTCCACGGGCCTGCGTGGACTTGGGTCCACATAAGTCAGAATGGATCAATTCCAACACTTCCTCTGCTCGAGACTGAATAGCCTTAAAAGGCCTAGTTGACATCTTGCCCTCAATGCAGGATTCTCAGACTTGATAAGGTACAGCCCGGACTAAGTCCAATGTACCATCATCTGCAAGTCGCTGAATTCGCTTCAAGCTTATGTGACCGAGTCTCAAGTGCCAGAGATATGTAAGATCCTCATCAAAAGAAGTATGCTTTCTCTTTCTAGGATTATCAATTTCGGATGAATTATATGCATCACTTGCGAAAGACTTATGATTGCAGTTAATAACATAGAGAGAATTATTCAGCATCCCACGACAAATAACACCGTTATTATGAATGACTAGAAACCGATGCTAAACATGTTTCCCTTACAAATGCAAATGACGTATCTTCTCATTTACTTCCGCATGCGCTCTTACTTGAAGTGATACCAATCCTCTTCATTTAATTTGACTTCCTATCACGTCTTCAGCGATCAATCAGATACTTGAAGGTACGAAGGACTGTTCTGCCACGAGATCAGTAAGCAACTCTTTGAAAGAGTACTCGCTTCTCTTAGCTACATCCTTTTTGAAATCATAGAATGAAAGCGGTAATGAGTTCAGGATTATATCGATCTTAGCCCGATCACTTTTACATCCACCTCTACGTGTGAACTGATTTATGGTGTTATCCATCATCATCACATGTAATGTCACCGAACTACCATCGGCCATTGTCGTACAAACAAGGTCTTTCACAAGATCAAGGCTGATAGTTCGTTCCACTTCGCCATACATAGCTACTAAGTTAGTCCAGATCGCAACAGAGCTACAATAGCCCATGTATTTGAGCTTCAATTCTCTAGATAGGTTATTCGAGAACCCATCTATCAAGGACAGGGAAGCAACAACTGCATTATATCCTAAGATGTTTTTAAGCGATTAACCACAAATTTAACGCTGGCCAAAAGAGACAGTTTAGCATGGCACATAACCATACCACACAACCCTTAAAGCTTTTGTTATCTATAATTTAAATCAATCCTAGAATACTTATGAAAGAGATCTACGCAAGCTACACTCGTAGACGTTTACGCAAAACCCTCCCACTATTCACATAATTTAAATTGTTTGTCTAGAAATCCCAACAACTGCAACTCATGTACCTCCATGAACTAGCAAGCTACACTCGTAGACGTTTACTAGAGCGAGAGATACACTTACAGCCTAGGCACGCTTTGTGAATGTCTATTGATCTTAATTAAAAAATACGCTTAGTATTTAAATTTCTTTCAGAAAGTTTCTTATATGCACACAGATAATTTTCAAATTTGTGAATGTCATTATATTTTCCAAATTTTTGCATGTAATTAAACAAGCCCAAAAATTCCCAAAACATAATCCAACAAGAAATTAATCACATAAGCATGCTTGAAAGCTGTAAATAATGAAAGCAGTAAAACATGCTTTTCCAATTATCTACACATGCTTAATCTGCGCAAATAAATAAATCACATAGCATACGACGAGAATTAAGGCAAAAAAAATTCCTCGTGGCCCCTAAATAAATAAATAGGAAATAAAATCCTATCTTATAAAATTTAAAATTTGAAATTAATTTGGGTAGGCCCAAATATTCTTCAAATCTTCCTGGGCCTGCAAATCTTTATTCACCAAGCCTTTTGGGCTTTAGGGTTTTGTAATTTGATGATTGGTCCAAAACCCTAATGCAAACCCTAGGGTTTACACAGGATTGCACCAGCCGCCAAATTGCAAACCACCACGACGGGACAGAAGCCGCCGATGACGGACATGCCGCCGCCAACGCCCACCGCCACCGCGCGCCCCTGCACCGTTGGCCCTGCCGCCCACCACAGGCCGCCTGTGCCACTGCGCACCGTCGCCTGCCATGGCCTCCTGCCGCCATCGTGTGCCGCCCTCCGTCGGCTCCGACTTCGTTCTTCGCCTCGACCCGTCCAATTATAGATTTGAATAAAAATTACAAAATCTATTCTATTACAATTTTTCCTATCAAATCTAATCACGGATTTTCTCGGGATTTTACAAAACAGATTTAACCCTACACGGATAAACCACCACGAGCTGAATCAAATGGGTTGCCACGAGGAATAAAAACCATCCACGACAAAATAAAATTCATACATGCATCAATGAATTTATTATGAACAACTGAGTCATAAATCAGAAACCTGGCTCGGATACCAATTGTAGGGATTTATCCGTGAATCGAATCACAAAATCCAAAGAAATCGGATCAATTATTGTTCAAAATAACAATTCACAAACCCTAGCATGCTCCTATGAATTTAATGCATGGATTAGAAGAAATTACCTTAACTCTGTGGATTCTGTACCGATCTTTCGCGTTTGAATTCCAAATATTGAATCAATCACGCGATATTCATTAAATTTGCGGAAACAGAAATTAGACAGATTCTAATTTCAAGATTTAATTAAAGAAAAGGGTAGAAGAGGAATCTGTTCTCCAGATTAGATCTTCAGGGCTATATCCCAATGCTGTTCAGATCTGCTACTGGTGAGGATTCCACAGATCTGTAGAGTGTAAACCGCAATCGAAAAATTTTTCCTCCCCTTCTACACTGGCGCCGCCCAGCTCTCTCACTCCCTAGGGTTTTGACTGATTTGAATTATGATCAAGGTGGCTAGGGTTTTAGAGAGAGAGGTTTATTTATAGACCTAGGGTTTTATCCCTAACGGGCTACTGGGCCTTTTTTCAGCATATTAAATTGTGCCAGACCTGGGAACTAATGCAAATAATAAAGTGGGTCTATGAATTCATTAATTCCCATGTCTACAACCCAGGACACAATTAATTAATTAATATTAATTTTTTTCACCACAGAATTAATACTAACTTACCCCTTTATTACCATGTGAGAACGGGCTGCATTAATTGAGAATCCCCATATTTAAGGTAACCGGACATTCATTAATTAGTCGGAGCTTCTAACAAGCTCTATCTACAATTAATTAATATCTTATTATTCCTGAGCAGTACCAATTAAACCTTATCACTCGTGCCTGAACTTAATCAGCCTGCAGGACTTGGCACGATGAATGTCATTGAGCTCCTCAGGGAATGTCCCCATCCTATTACTCAGATATGGTTACCTAAACCCAGTCTCATGCAAGACTACACGAACTGTTGTTACCCAAGATGCGGATATATGAGCACGTTACTTAGGCTCTCCACCATGGCAAGTCAAAGCAACAGTCAATCCATGCAAACCCCTGAACCTTTGATAGGGTTTGGACTCAATCAAGAATGAGATCTTGTATTCGCTGATGTCAGACAGTCGAATACATCTCACTGCGGTCCATCAATATGCCACCCTTGCGTACCAGCATGTCAAGTAACCAAGACAGCCTACTTATTCTGACAATGTCGCAGCCATCCTGACAGACGTATCCTCATACGCTGTCTTGGATGTGATAATATTTATGTCTCACTAGGTCAAGTGATCATACTGTCTTCCGCGATCTACTACACGCCGTATGATTGTCCCTATCGGTGAGACAAGAGGATACCATTGTTACATACATGTAAGTTTGTTTGACAGTTAGGAGAAATAAACCGTTGTATACTCATTGTAATAAATGCTTTCTGTATACAAAACCCATCAAGTAATAAATTTGACCAGCCAAACAATCCGTATTTCTAAACTCAAGGTGGTGCCAGAATTACCTGCTCGGAGGGCTCATCCTCAAACAAATTTTGCAGTTTATTTGCCTAAATCTGAATTTGGGACCAACACTAGTTTTAATTATTGTTTCCAGGAAAACAAAGTTTAAGTATAATACAATATACTCTATTTTATTTTTAAGAACAAAAATCAGAATTTTACAAGAACACAAATTATAGTTATGAATTAAACAATTTTAATAATCAAAATTATAATTAAAAACTAAAAATATTTGTGCTAAAGGGTAAGAATAGCCACTTTGAAAAACATAAAATGTTTTAAAGCTATTGTTTTAAAAATATAATTTTGTGTTGGACCCAAATCAGAGCATTAAACACGCGGCATAAATTATTACCTAATTTATGCTTAAAACTGACTCTTCCTTTATCAGTTTTGATTATCAGGAAATTTGTTAAAGTCAATTGTCTCCTTAACTTAGCCGATTTTATATAATGTACACCAAAAACTTATTCAGTTGTTAGGTTTCAAATCAAAAATAGAAATAAGCAAAGCAAGTAAACAACAAGGATATTTATAGTAGTTCAAAGCCAATAGTCCTACATCCACTCTTCATACACATGGGTTCGGAAATCAGTAGAACAAGTTACAAAGATGATGCAGTACGATCTGTTGTAGTCGCATGTAGCTCTTATTTCAACCAGTTGTGTGCTCACTTGACTAGTGCACCTTGTATTTAGTCGCTCAGCTTAATATGCGAACACTTCATGCAGCCACCAGCTGGAAGGTTGGATGCTTGAGTTCTTTCCAAAAAGTCGAAGATGAGTGGTTTTTGTTGGTCCCAAAATTAGAGTATGAAAGTAAGCAACAGAAGTTAAATAATCTTGCACTTCACTCAGAAAACTGACTTGACTCAGTTTCAGTTTAATGAAAAGTCAGTTTATGCTCAGTAAGTTTTAAGTTTCATTTTAGATATATACTTCAATACTTAGCCAAGCATTTATGGTTTCAAATATGCAAATAACTAAGAGCAGAAACTTAAAAAAGCAAGTAAAGAAGACAGGATATTTATAGTGGTTCGGAATCAAAGTGTTACGTCCACTCTTCAAAATATAATCGGGAATCCACTAAGTTTCAGTATTACAAGCCTTCTCACGATTTATGGATAGCCCATCGGTAACCTCCGTCCTTCGGACTGATGTCGTCACTCGCCTAGAAACTCCTTGTAAGCTTACTCCTTCTTCAGGTTAAACTGAGGGCGCACCCCGCAACCTTCTTCTTGGATGATTGGATGTTTGCTCATTCTTCCCAAAACTCAGTAAGGTTGGCTATGCCCCTCAGAATTAGATTCCCATAATAGGAACTGACTACTATGAATATAACTTTGGAAAGTTATATTCACCAAGAAAATAGCTTCAACTTAGAGCTTCAGCCTCGTGCACTTAGACAGATGCACGAAAGTGATAACTTGAGTTAGAAACTCAAGTCTCGTGCATAGAGAACACAAAAATTCAGAAAGCTTGAGTAGAAAGTTGTGCAGAATGTCAACTTAATTATTCATAGGATTTTTCGATGATGATTCTACTGAGTTGTTGAGCTATTTATAGGATGGTATGGACGACAATTTGAATTCTTCCCATTAGACTATGAGATCTAGACTTTAGAGATAAAGATTGGATTGTCCAATCATAGACATTCTTGCAGCTCTGCTCTGCTCTGTTCTGCTCTGCTCTGCCGTCTACTTTTGCTTTTGGCAATGTACTTTCTACCTGCTCTTGTCAGACTAAATTTCAGTCCGAGGAATCCAAGTTTGAGTTTCCTCGTACTAACTTTTAATTTTACTTTGAGACATCTTAAGGCTGACTTTGACATCCTTGTGTTCCTCATGCTCTTTGGAAATTGAAACTGAAACTGACATTTCCGAAGTCAGTTTTAGTTTCTACCTTTCTTCAGAAAACTCAGTTTCCAGAAAATCACTCAGTTTTCAGAAACTGAGTTTCAAGCCTTACTAAGTTTCAAGAACAAACACTTGTCTTCAGTACTTAGTTTCTTTTGGTTCTTCTCTTCAAGATTTAGAAACTTGGTTCATGTCATACCGATCTGTCATATCAAGTTTTGTCTTCTAGTTTCAAACAGTTTTTCCCTTAGAGACTTAGTCTTGATTCGTTCGATCTTCAACATCTAAGTTTCTAGTCTATTACTACTTGATCAATCATATACTTCTGGATAGTATATCCTGAACGATTCCATCCGTTTATGGTGACCAAATTCTATGCAAATGTCGTGATTACCCCATGTGAAAAGTTCTTCACCACAATCGTAGTCGGAGTACCTATCAGAGTCCATCCTCAGATGCTAAACAAACTTTTCCAGTTGAAGAACAATGGTGCACATGTTTGTTCCTATCGACATGGAGTAAGAGAGAAGATGGTAGATCACTGGAGAAACTGAAAAAAGCCATCTGTTAAAATCGACTGGAAAGTCACCACCAAAATAACAAAAATGGACACCTTCTATAAATTCTTGGGATATATTTCCATTAGAATGCTTCAGTGTAAGGTTGGGTCACACTCTGAAATGAGCAAAAAGAAGTAATCAGTTTTGATTGCGATTGATGATGAGATTTGTGGAAATTAGGCGGAGTTCATTTTTGAAAGGATACTGGAGAGTGTCAAGAAGGATTCCAATATACCTAGCAAGGGAATTTTTGCCACAGGAGTCAATTTTGGACTCAAAATTAGTACTCTGATAGAAAAGTTGGTGCATTTTAGATGAAGGAGAAGCTCTGTCACCCACAAACTTCATTTTCAAGAAATTCAAATTCTGACGCTGAGAGAACTAAAACTGAGGAGGATAGTTTTGAACAAGCAATGAATGATCCTACACTTACAAATCTTAGAGAAATGATAATCAGGCCACCTCACAAAAGGTAGAAACTGACTTCTCAGATTGAGAAAGGCCAAAGCTCACCCACCCAGCAAAGGGAGAGGTGATGTTTTTGCTGGTGCTGCAATTCCTTTTATTGTGAGTGAACCCAGATCAACTCTTACCAAACTGAAGTAAACTTTGAAGGAAGGTCAGAGGGAGTGCACTGAGAAGGCGAGCAAGAAAACAAGGTTGGAGGAGGAAATGAAGAACCTGAAGCTGAAAAGGCGAAGAAGGTTAAGGCTAAGGCTGTGGAGAAGTCGAAAAAAAAGAAAGGGGATGACTTCGATCCCTTAAAGCTCAATACCAGGAAGAAACTTGAGTTTAGGGAGCCGCTTGTCACTGCTTATCCTGATCCCATGTTCGATCAAGTTTTTGATGCTCTATATAGAGAAGCCACCGAACAAGATCAAGGCTCTGAACAACAAATTGAGGAGATTTTTGTTGATCCTGATCTTATTAAAATAGAAGGAAGGGCGACCAACCCTGAACAACTGGCGGAGGAAGGTGCTGAGAAGGATGTGGACGTGCAAGGGGGATCTGCACCTTCTGGAGAAACTATGTTGGCTGCACAAAGGGGTACCAACACATCTGTAAAAGAAACCCGGGCGACCACCCCTAAAAAATTGGCGAGCTCTAAAACTGGAAAAATTGGAACCACTACCTCCAGATCAAGACTGAAAACTGGGAAGAGAGGTAAATCTCGTAAACTTGGTGATTATCCTTTAACATCTTCTGATGTCTCATCTTCTGATTCAGAATCAAAAGACCTTGGTCTAGATGAAGTTTTAAACTTTACAAAGGATAAACAAGGGAGATGGAGACATCACTCGTGGGATAAGAAGGAGAAGGAGATGATCAACAAGCCCAATCAGTTTGCCACATATAGAATCCTTTGAGTGGGCTACCACATCCAGAATTCACTACAGAGAGGCTTAAAAACTGATGTCCACCAATTGGAGAGAAGGATGTCCATGATTCAAAACTGATTCCGTAGGCCACTAAAATTTCAGAGAAGGTGGATGAGAAAGTGACTGGGGAAACAATGCTACTATATCCAGACATACTTGAAGAGGACCCCATGCTTGCCATCGACCTCAAAGATGAATTTCGCAGATGGAGGCAATTTGATTTAGTGAAGCATGAGTTGGATGAGGAGGACATGCCAATTATACAAGCAAGGTTAGGGCTTACATTCTGGAGGTCAGAGGAAGTTTGGGACAAGCTGTGGAGTGGCCAAACTGAAGGGAGGAAAATGAAAGTGGAGGAAACTAGACAGAGACTTCTGAGTATCCGAGCTTACAGACTTCAAACTCTACCTTCAAGGGATACAAACATACTACCTCCCACTGAATTTGTCTATATCCTAGAAACTCCAGCTTCTTCCCAAGGTGCTCAAGAAGAAGAAGTGCCGACTACTGAACCAACTCCTGAGGATTATCAAAGCATCATTGCTGCTAAACTAGAAAAAGTCAGAAAGATTGCAGCATATCAGAGGAGATTGGAGGAAGAAATGGAGAAGGCAAAATTGGAACTGAATTCTGCTGAACTACAAAAGGAAGAAATTGAGCAGGCTATCTCTCTTTCTCATGAACTGACTGTGATTTCTACTGCAGAAAAGACAGCCCACGCCATTCAAATAATTCAAGGGCAGGCTTAACAACTAGGAGAGGTTGCAAAGATCATCAAACGGCGACTATTCGTGAATAAACTTAAGCTCCATCTGGAAGAAGAAGAAGAAGAAGCAAAGAGAAAAGTTGTCGAAGAAGCTGAAAAACTCAAGCAAGAACTAGAGGAAAAAGAGGAAGAAGCAAGAAGAATTATCAGTGGCATAACATTTGTTGCCCCGACCATCAACATATCTCTTGAAAAACCATTAATTGAATTGTCGGAGGATGAGCCATCAAAGCAAGCCACAACTAGTTCTTCCCAATCTTTAATCATTTATGAGGTGAAGCATTTTGTTCAATCCCAACAGAGTGTTCTTAGGCAAGAAACACAAGAACTGAAAGCAAAAATTGAAGAAAAAGAGAAGAAAGATGCCGAGACAATGGAAGTTGTCTCCTCCCTTAAGCATACCTTGGCTACCCTATTTGATGTTGTCAAAAAGGGGGAAGAAGAACGAAAAAATGAGGAGAAACTCAGGCGTGAAAGGGAAGAAGATGAGAAGAAGAGAATGGAGGTCGAAGAAGCGAAGAGGAGGCAAAGACAAGAAGCTGAAGAGAAAAGGAGAGAGGCTCAATTTCAGGCTATGATGGAGTTGGCACAGAAATTCACATATCCAAAGCCTTCGTCCTGATCAGAGCATTCTATAAGCTTTTAGGTTTCTTTTATTTTAAACTTGGCTCTAGTTTTCAATTTTTATATACATGTAACATACCATATTTAATGAAAAATTGAAAATTGGATTGAAGAAAAACTCTCATTTTCTCTCGCTCTCTCGCTCTTATGGTTTTGATTTTAACCTGGTTGAATTCACATGTTCTAGTGTGATCAACATTTTCTTCTGCACTCTATTTTGATTATTATCGAGCAATATCTCTCCAATTCAGGGGGAAGATCAAATAGAGTAGGTCGGATAAGGAAATAATGTTTCTGAGTAGTGTCGTTGTAAACACAGTTCATCGATTGTCCTTTCTTCTAGACTTTAAGAAAGATAGTTTTTACTACACCAAAAAGGGGGAAATTGTTAGAAACTTGAAATCTGGTTTACTCCTTATTTGATGTTTTTGTGTGTCAAAACGAACTTTAAGTTTCTAGTCAGTTTCTATATGTAATCCTTGTATAGGATAAATTGAGTTGTAATAGAGAAACTAGAAACTCTAAAGATCAAAGAAGATAGAAATCTTGTTTATAAACTAGAAACTAGAAAAGAGAGCTCGAGAGGTCTGAAGTCAAGTTTCAGAACTGAAAGTTGAAGAAACTAGAAACTAGAAATAAGAAGTCTAGTTTCGGAACTCGAAATTTGAAAAGACTAGAAATCAGTTTTTGGAAACTGACTTTTCACCTACGATGCTATATCAGAGGAAACTAGAAAACTAAGAGGAATTCAATTTTCAGTTTCAAAGCTTAAAGAGCACGTGAAAAGCGAGAAGATAAAAGGAATCTGAGTGGAAGTCAAAGTCTTATCTAAGATTCCTTAAAGAAGTCTGCCAACAATCATGTACGAGGAATGTTCAGTTTTTAAGTTCCTCGGACTCAAACTCGCTCTGGCTAGAACAGGTGAAAGTACACTGCTTAAAAGCAAAGCAGAACAGAGCAGAGCAGAGCAAGCTGCTACAACAAAGTATGGGCGATGATTGGACAACATGTTGTTAGTCTCTAACGGACAAATAATTCAAAATGTTATCAATCTGACTATAAATAATAGATCACATCTTTAGAGGAGAGCACCTAAAACTATCGATTGAACAAACCCAAACTCTATCAAAGTAAAAGCTCTCTGAATTTCGTGTGTCTTTCAAGAACACGAGGCTTAGTTTTCAAGCTTAAGCACTTCATTTGGTGTTATTAGTTTTCATGTAATGTACACAACATTCAGTTTTCCTCACCGGAACTCTGATTCTCATGGGAAATGCCAACCACATGACGTTCTGGGAAGAACAACAAACATGCATAATTCCAGTTTAAAGGCTATGAGGTGCGTCCTCACTTCAAGACTAAAGAAGAAAGCAGACCAAGTTTCTGGGCGAGTGCGCTAGCAGGCCAAAAGACATTGGCATTCGAAGGGCTAGCTATAGATTGTGAGATCCTTGTAATCTGCTACTTAGTGAATTTTCAGATTGAGTTCCGAAGAGTGGACGTAGGACTTAAGGATCCGAACCAATATAAATCTCTTGTCTCATTTATTGCTTTATTTAAGTTTCTGCATTCTAAGTTTTCAAGCTAATTTGAAATCTTCAATACTTTCTAAGTATTGAAATGTATAACTGACAACTAAAACTTAAAACTATCACAGACTATTTTTGTTAAATCAAGTTTTCGGAAACTGAAAACTGAAAAATGTTTCAGTTTTCCGAGTGCAAACATATTAAAATACTTCTGCTACATATTAAAACACTCTGATCTTGGGACCAACAATATATTTTTTTATTTTTATTAAATGTGTATATAGTTTGACGTATAATAGAGAAAATAAATAGAATAATAATGAATAAAAATTAAATATAGTTAAAAAGAATCATTAAAAAATTTTAAGATATATAACCTAGTTAATTTAAATGGGTTGACTCAACCCGTTAATTTTGTGTTAGGTTCAGGTCGGGTTGTCGGGTCGAGTCAGAGATTACCACCCCTATGAAGGTCCACACACCCCAAGGGAATGTCGTCCATCGGTCAGTATCTTGTTCCAATGCACACACCCAAATGTCTACCGTCCTCGAGGTACACCAGCATTAGGTAGAAAAAAGGATCAAAAGTGTCATAATGTAGTCATTCACCAAGTCGCTCAGCTTAATATTGGTGTCTGTGAAGTTTCGATGTGAGGTGTCTATGCTCGACAAAGATCCCAAGTAGTAGAAAAGACAAGAACCATCTGTGATCGAGTGCTTTATATTTAGGTCAAATTCCAATCACCAAAATGTAGCTCGATCATTAGGGCAAACTCTACGACACAAAAATGAATGTTAGTTTTGCCAACAAGAAAAGAGCACATTCGCGCTCCTTGTACTTCAATCTCATGGGTAATCAATGTCCATAATGCACGAGTAGTTCTCTTCTGCCACCTGAGCTGTAGAAAAAAAAATTAAAGTCCCCATCCCTGAACAAATCAAAAGCATCCGCGCCAAAATGCATTAGCCTCACTAGAATGTCCTCAAGTACATCCCCATCACTAAGATTCATGGACAGGGCAGTCCCATGCAATGCCTGCCTCCTCCATCTCCATATCTGCATTAGCAAGAATATAATCAAATTCAACTTAAGGTCGACAATGAAAATTCAAAATTGAGTCAATTTTTAAATTTAAGTAAATTATGAAAATTAAGACCTCAATAGTCTCAAAATTGGCTTAATTTTGAAATTTTGAGATCTCGAAATTGGCTCCATTTTGATGAGAACTCCTCAATTAAGGTTCGCGAAATTGGTTTTAACCAAGAACGGTTCACAAAATCTAAATCTATTTCTAAACATACAATGAATTCTAGTCATATCGACATATAATCGAAGGAGTGAACACATATATTCAATTATATACAAATCTTAACACTTAAATTAATCATTCGACCACTAAAAGCATAAAAACACAATCATACAAATCGAAGAAATGAAGCCTATGAACGCATCTGATTCAATTGTTTTTGAAATCTAGACATTGAGTAGATGGACAATATTTTTTTACTTCTGGCACGGTAAATCCCTAATTAGAAAGCTCCAAGTCGGTGAAAATGATGGTGACTGGCGATAGAGAGAATAAGAATGAAAGTGACTTTTCATTTTCGTGTGAGAGAAAGAGCAAAGAATGTGGTAGATGTGTAATAAATCCACAATTATTAATTAAAAAATCAGATTATGTTTTCAATCATTGATCAAAGTTATTAAGAAACTTATATTTTTAAAGTTGTGGCTTTTTAACACTTTGAATAATTCAAAATGACTATATAAATTTTACTTCCAAAATATAATATGCCTAAATTAAATATATAATTGGGTGGGATGAACCCTAGACTTAAATATATAAAATCAATCAAAATTATAATTAATTAGAATTATAAAAAATATTAAATAAAAATTAATAAATGTAATAGTGAAATAAGGAGTGGAACATAAGATCTCAAAGTGTCCAATTAGGATGTATAACATTTTTTACTAATTAATTTTTTCATTTTTCTAACTCAAATCTAATTATTAAAATTGAATAAATAATTTGGGTTCACTACAAGAAAAAAGCAAAACAACAACGGTTAAAAAGTGTTATCGTTGGGCATTTTAAAGTGTTGTCGTAAGTGGTGTTGTTGTAAGTTGGTACTGAAAGACAATGATTTTGAAACCGTTGTTGTATCTAAAAAAGACAACGAATTTAAAACTGTTGTCTTTTAAACCGTTGTCTTTTCTACAACATGTAAAAAAAATTAAAATGGGCAAAAGTGGGTATCAATCCCAGTACCTCTCGCATGATACAGGAGAGCTATACCATCTTAACTACATACACAAATTATATAATTTATATATGATTTATAATTATAATTATTAATACATCTTTAATCTAAATCAACTAAATTAGCACTTTTTTGTCATTACTATTTTATAATTAGTCTAAAAATCGAGGCATTTTTTAAACACTTCATTTTTTTTTAATAATCATTTAAACATATTTAATTCCCCTGAGTTATTAGTTTAAAATTTACATGCCCACATGTTTCAAAGGTATTTCAAACCTATGATCTTTAGGTTATCGACAAGATGGTTTTATTACACACATTATTATTGTAGTAGCTAGAAATATGGACAAAATCTTATACTCTCTAATGATGTTTTATTTTATATTTAATTATCTTCTTTCCTAAATTTAGTTATTATTTTTACAAAAATAAAAATTAAGTATAAAATAATATAGGAAAAACTATTAAATATACCAAATGTAATGTTTAACTCTTAAAAATATTACAGAGTATTTTTATCAATTAAATAAGAATCACTAAAAATTTTAAAAAAAAATTAGAATAACAACACACAAATGCAACTGTTGTCTTTTCGTTAATAGACAACACGTAAACAACAACACTAGTGTAAAACTGTTGTCTTTTAGCGTATTTTTTAGCAATTGTTGTCTTTTCGATAATAGACAACACATAAACAACAACACTTGTGTAAAACCGTTGTCTTTTAGCGTATTTTTTAACAACTGTTGTGTTTTTTATAATAGACAACACATAAACAACAACAGTTGTGTAAAACTGTTGTCTTTTAGCGTATTTTTTAGCAACTGTTGTCTTTTCGATAATAGACAACACGTAAACAACAACACTAGTGTAAAACCGTTGTCTTTTAGCGTATTATTTTACTAAAAGACAACACTTTTATTTACAACAACACTTTTTTAGTCTACGACAACACTTTTCAACCAAAAGCGTTGTCTTTTTAGTGTTGTTGTTCAATGTTTTTCTTGTAGTGGTTTATGGTATATATATATATTAGATTCCAAATTCCAATACTATGTATATATACAAGTCAACATTGGCTACTCAATGTATCTCTTTCACGACAGTCGGTCAGTTTGTCGTCTTTAAAAATCAAAATTCCTTCACATATCTTGTTCGAACCTCCTGTTTGAGATCGATCATGGTAGCTTGCAAGGCATTGAATTCTCTACTGCTTACCATAGATCTCATCCAACATCATCCCCTCACTCCAATTTCTCTGAGCAAACGACAAGTTGAATCCCTTACTGAACCGACTACTTTCTTGCAAGAATTTCTTGAAGCTTATGATTCCAAGTCCGGAGACGAAGCTAATGCCTTAAAGATGCGCATTGCAAATGCAGCTTACGTGGTTGAAGATGCTATCGAATCTTGTATTGTTGATCAAGTACTTCTTGATTCTTGCACCGACGAGCTCAATTTCGTATACTTGGAGAAGGTGATGGAAGACATGGATTTGAGCAAGAAAGAAGTGGAGCAGCGGAGAGACATCTTAGCATCTTCCGGTTCATTAAGACCTATTTGGGTCCGGGCTTCGGGTGCTACTATGACAAGATCTTCTTCTTCTATGGTGGGCTGCGATGATCTATTACTCAGGATCTTGGATATGCTCACTGCAGGAAGATCGGATCGCCAAGTCATCCCCATCGTAGGCATGGGTAGAATAGGTAAGACGACTCTTGCTAGAAATGTTTATAAACATCCCCTTTTTAAGGATCATTTTGATGTTGTTGCTTGGTCTACAATTTCTCAACAATATAATGCACAAGATATTCTCTGTGAAATTCTTTCTCAAGCCAAGAAAGAAGTTGCACAACTAAGTATAATGAGGGAAGATGAGGTAGGATTAGAACTCCATAAATATTTGACAAATAGAAGATTTTTTATTGTATTGGACGATTTGTGGAGTCTTGAGGCATGGGACCTGATACAACGTTTTTTTCCTGACCAAAACAATTTTAGTCGGGTAGTTGTGACAAGTAAGTTATCAATGTTGGGATCTCAATTGGATAATAATTATGTCCTTAAAATGAGATTTCTAGATAGGGTTAGTGGCTGGAATTTGTTGTCCAAAATTGTTTTTGGGGGGAATAGTTGCCCTCTTGAACTTGAGGAGATTGGAATGAAGATTTTGGAAAGCTGCAGAGGACTTCCTTTATCAATTGCTGTGGTGGGTGGCCTTCTGGAAAAACTCAACCATACACAAGAATGTTGGGATTATATAAGGGAGAACTTGAACTCAAAAGTGAATTTGGAGAATGATGAACACTGCTTGAAAATATTGAGAATGAGCTATAACCATTTGCCACTTCATCTAAAACCATGTTTCCTACAAATGGGAGTGTTTGAGGAAGACAGTGTTATTCGAGTCTTGAGAGTCATCAAGCTATGGGTTTCTGGAGGGTGTGTGAAAGCGGAACCGTCAAGCAACAAGAGCTTGGAAGCAATTGCAAAAGAATACTTCAAGGAATTGGTTGATAGAAATCTCATCATAGTTCATACGCTGGGGTCAACTCGAAACATAAAGTATTGCAAAATTCATGATTTGTTGAGAGATCTATGCTTGAGGGAAACTTAAAAGGAGATGTTGTATGAATGCAGGCAATGCCGTGATGCCTTAACAGGTAAAAGAGTTAACCTGTTGCCAAAATCAAGATTGTTGAGGCTAATGAAAGCATTTGATCCAGTCACAATTCAAGGGCTTGAGCATTATCTATCTAGGAAGTATGTTCAAGTTGCTCAACTCATGCTCTCTTCATGCCAAAGCTCACTGGATTAGGAAACCTCCACTTTCGATAAATCTTCTTTAGAGACTACAGACACTAACTGTTTCTCATCCTAGGAAGATCTATGCACCGGTTGAGATTTGGATGATGCCTCAACTCAGGCATGTCCATTTCCTTAGACGAGAATTGTACCTCCCAGATCCTCCAACTGACAAAGTTGTTGTGTTGGAGAATCTACAGACCCTCACGGGGGTGAGGAATTTCATGTGTGATGAAGAGGTGGTCAAAAGAATTCCCAATATCAGGAAATTGAGAGTCAAATACAATAAAGACATGAGATTGGTTTTTGTACAAGGTAGTGATTATTACTGTCTCCAAAAACTTGAATATCTTAATAAGCTGGAGTCTCTTACATGCGAGGGCGATAAAATTGGTGGGTGTCTTAAAAATCTCAGCTTCCCTCATTCCCTCAGGAAGCTGCGTCTTAGTACAAGTCTTCCCTTGAAGCTGGAAGAAATGTTTCTGCAAAAGATAGGTACATTACCCCTTCTTCAGAAGTTTGGCTTCGTATCCACCAATTCCAGAACAAAATGCGAGTGGGAAACTGTTGAAGGTCGATTCCCTGCCCTCAAGTTCTTGTCATTGGGAGGGTTTCCTAATCTTAAATACTGGATAATAGAGAGCTCCCACTTTCCATGCCTCGAGCACCTCCTTCTCCATGGATTGAGAGACTTGATGGAGATCTCTTCGGGAATTGGGGAAATACCCACGCTCCAATCAATTGAGTTGAGATTCTGTAGCACAGCGGCGGTGGAGTGTATGAAAAAGATTGTAGAGGAGCAAGAGGAACTGCAAGGGGAAGATCAACTACCCTTTCACGTTCGAGTTACAGTGAGGAAGAGAGATATCCCAGAAGTGGCGAGGTTGTCGAATCCAAACTTTTAAGTTAGGAAAGCATTTCTCGTTCTGTTGGAAACTCGAGTTGTACATTTTTGTACAAGTGTAGTATGTGGTAGGGGTGTAGTTTGGTTCAAACCGGTCAAATTGGCCGACCCGAAATGATTTGGCCGGTTTGGCTAGTGAATTAATCGGTCGGTCGCACCATAAATTTCAAACCGTATTATTTGATTTGGTCCATGGTTTGAGTACAGAAACCGGCCGTTTGGACCGGACCTGACTGTTTATAGTTTTAATAAATATTTAAAGGGAAAACTATAGATTTTACCCCAAACTTTTGGTCCACCCTGAAATTTACCCCAATCTTTTTATGTTCTGTAATTTTACCCTAATTTTTTATTCTATTAGTTAAAAATACCCTAATTATAAATTGTGTTAAAAATGATTATGTGGCAATTGACATGGCATTTTGAATTGCTGAGTCTGAAATTCTTTTTTTAAAAAAAAAAACTCTTATCACAAACGTGATTGAAATTCACCCTAAAACTCAAAAATTTTCCCCAAATCAATCAACTAAAATAACAAAAGATAAACCCTACTCACAAACTCTAACCCTCATGTCGCCACACCAGAATAAAATAGAAGACAAAAAACTCGATCACCATTTGTGTTGAAATTGAAATACGTGCGTGCTAGGTGCTGGTAAGTTTCAAAGTGCGACATCGCCCCCTTGAAGTATCTCGAATATGTCTTGGCCAATCTTCATTAAATTAGAACAGAGCTGATTCTTTCTCTATATTAAAAAAATAGATGCTTTTATTCTTGGTGGCAACATCTTTATTCTTAATTTTTGTTTTTAATGCATATAATATGATTGATAAATTTCCTATCATAATATACTTATTAGTCCAACTTATAATAGACGTGCAAAAATATTGTAGGTGATGGACAAGGATTTTGAATATGAGTCTGATTGGCATGATTTGGAACTAGTAGCTAGGGAGTGTACGATGGATAACTTGTTAAATGAACTGGTTGTTGAAGATGAAATTGGTGATGAAATCATATCAGAATATGAGTAAATTCTAGTGACTCTTATGCTTCTTTAGAATCTGATATAGAAGAAGTGGGACACAGAAGGAGTAAACGCTCGCGAACAACAATAACATTTAATGCTAGCACCACCGAATTGAAAAATTTTGTGTTTGACGTTGGTATGAAATTTAAAGATTTCAATGAATGTAACGTAGCTGTTTGAAATTGGGCCGCTGAAAATGGCTATAACATTGGTTGGAGGAAATCTGAAGAAAAAAAAAACTTGAAGCGAGGTGTGATGGGAATTGTCCATGGATGCTCTATGCGAGTAAAATAGGATATGAGTCCACTTTTGTGATAAAAATAATTAAAAATGAGCATAATTGTGTTCGCAAGAACAACAACCGACAAGCTACTAGTGATTGGCTAGCTAGTATCATTTTGTCAGATTTGAAGAGGAATAAGAATTGTCCTGTGAAGGATATTATTGATGACATAAATAAAAATTTTGGAATCAATATCAAGGAGGACCTTTGTTATAAGGGAAAAGCAAAAGCTTTGAAGCAGTTGATGGGTTCTTACGAGGGTCATTATGCAAAATTGGGATCCTATTTTGCTCATCTGCAATCTAAGGATCGGGAAGGAAAATTCATACTGAAATCACATCTGAATGAAAAGGATGAACCAATGTTTGAGAGAGCCTACGTCGGTTTTTCAGCATTACGAAAGGGTTTCTTCGTTGGATGCAGAAAGCTAATTTGTTTTGACGCTTGTTTTTTGAAGATTGCATTGGGTGGTGCTTTATTGAGTGCAATTTCAAAGGATGTTGATGGTAAGATGTTGCCCATGGCATGGGCAGTAGTTGAAAAATAATGTCAAGATGCATGGACATGGTTTTTTAGCCACTTGTTTGAAGATCTTAACATCAACGATGGACTAGGCTGGACTTTCATGAGCGACAAACATCGGGTAAGTTTTGTTCATATTAACATATGTTATTTATTCATTGAATCTAAATTTAATTGTTCAAATTTTTTACTTTATAAAAAATACAGGGCATAATCAATGGAATTATAAATAAAGCACATCCTACAGAGCATAGACATTGTGCAAGGCATATTCTACAAAATTGGAAGAAACGATTCCCAGGCCCCAAGCTAAGAGATATATTTTGGGCAGCTATTATGTGTACAAACGAGAGGAAATTCAAAGTTCAGATGACCAAAATGAAAAATATTTCAGATGTAGCTTACCAGGCTTTTATAGATCAAGAACCATGAAGATTCTGCAAGTCTTTGATCTCATCACACACGAAGGCAGACTTGATTCACAATAATATTTGTGAGTCATTTAACAGTTTTATACTTAAGTGCAGAGATATGCCTATAATTGATATGTTAGAGGGTATACGGTTGAGATTAATGACAAGAACTCCCAGAATTGTCAGTGTTTTACAACGCTCCTCGAATATACTATGTCCTAGTATCATCAAGAGTATTGATAGAAAACAAAAGCTTGTAAAGGGGTGTTTAGTAAAACCTGCATTGGAGAGGAAGTTTGAGGTTCACTACTCTGAACAAATTTTTGTTGTACGCTTAATGGCTAGAGAATGCAGCTGCAGATCATGGACCTTAACGGGAATTCCATGCATCCATGGGATTGCTTGCATTAATTATCTTAGGGAGGATGTTCACAGCTATGTAGATGAATTCTATCACAAAACAACTTGTCTTGCTGCATATAGGCATTATCTAGCTCTTATTACTGGACATATTGAGTGGCCCGATATAGAATGTCTTCCTTTAGTACCTCCACCATATGTTCGGCCACCTGGAAGACCAAAGAAGAATAGAAGAAAAGATATTGGTGAGGAATCACAACATGGAAAGCGGAGTTGGTCGAACAAGGGAGCTAAGATTGCATGTACCAGATGCAAAGAAGTTGGGCATAATGTTAGGACATGTAAACTACCTATGTTGCAAGTTCAAGCAAGTGGTAGTGAGCAACCTCTTAAGAGAAAGGTGGAAAACTTAAGAAACAATCTGTTGGAGTCCAATGCATAAGCGTGCAGAGAACACAAGAAATTGGGAGTGCCACTCAAAACAGTCAAGTGTTCGATGAGATTACACCACCAACTTCATTATCCTGGTATTCAAATTCATTTTCTATTTTATTTTATCATCACTTAAAAATTTAATTTGACTGATGAATGATTTTCTCCAGACTTCAAGCATGTCACATTTTGGGGGTGGAGTGATGCTGATACTCATTATTTATGGATAGATCATATTAGATTCTCTGTTTTTGTCCAATGATTGGATGGAGGTTTATTGACTCATTTTCTTCCATTTACTATTTTTTATATGTATTTTAGATGGATGGTTTCTGTTGCAAAGTCACTTGTTGGATGATATCATTGGCCATGATAATGTTAATGTTACTTTTATTTCTTATTATTCAGTTGTAGTGAAATATGCTCCAATGAGAAGAGCTACTGAAGGCATATATGATTTGAGAGTATGAGAGCAATTATTTTATTACTGTTATTTCTCATTTTGTGATTGTATTCTTCATCATGAAATCTTGTATCATCAAAATTATTCATTTGTTATTTGGTTTCTCATGCAATATTGTCGAAATCCTCACATAGATTTGAAATCAAATTATTATTTCTAATAATAAAATTATAAAAGAAATGTAGGTAACAGGTGGTAGCCAAACAAATAGAAAATGGTAAAATTATTAAAAAGAGAAAATAAAATACAGGATAAGAGTGGGGAAAAAATCCAAATAATCCAACAAAAATATTGATTTTCAGCCATGTATTCACAATCAAAAGTATCAATATTAGACATTGGGTGCTCAATAAAAAACTAAATAATCCAAATATTATTTTTCTTGCCATGGCAGAACTCTGAGCTTCTCTCCAAAATACCAATAACACATGTTTGTGAAGTACAATTATCCTCCAAAATAATGATGAAAATTAGGTTAGCATGGCTTTCACCAAATGGCTGCTTATGCCATGGACTTCTCTTACACTGGGGACACAGAGGCATTTCAGTTCTGCAGCTTGGGCTTCTCTAACTTTGTGCTCAAAGCTGCAGCCTCTTCTGATTATCAACACAAATGTATATCTGGTGTCGTTCATACTTGACACATTTTCATTAGTCAAAGGGGAGGAAGCATCCAAATGCTCTGCAACGGTCACCTTCCCACAAATTCTAGGCCCTCTTATTGATGGTGCTACAAACACATGAAACTATATATTGTCACTCCTACTATATGTATATAGCTTGCTTCAGAAAAAAGTGAACTGAACAATTAAGAAACCAAAACAAATAACCCCAAATTAGTTTCATCACAAGAATGTATTTTAGATATTCTTTCACCTATAAATGCATTTCAATATTGCTACATTTCTAAATATTTGCACCACAAACATGTCAAATGTAATGTAAGCTAAATATACACAAATAAGGAATAACAAGAAGACATAAAACTATCAGATAGTCAATCTGCCAATTCTAACATGAAATAAATCATGCAATTCAACCCCCCCAAGAAAAGAAAAAAAGGCGTAATCAAATTCACCAAAAATAGCTTCAATATCATCGATTGACAAAGTGACATTTTTTGCAATCAGAATCACATTTCCAAAGGTGCAAGAAGACCCATGAAATAGGAAACAGAGCACAAAAATAATCAAAAATTCATCATCTTTTTTCTAAACTATAAAATCTCAAATTATTCCCAAGACTTTTCACAAAATCCACAACATACAATATCTCGTTTGTTGTCTTCTCCCAAATCTATGAAGGTCTAAAAACCAAGAATTATTTTTTAATGATTTCATAATCTTTTGCATTGGGTGCTCGAATCTTATCTGGTTTGTAGTAGTGCCCCTACATCTCATCTCCTTAGGTGGTGAGTGGGGTTTTTTGGGTTGCATCTTTCGATTACAGTGTGAGGACGTGAGTGTTGGTTTGTGAGCAGAGTTTCTCTTTCGGAGTTCTAAAGGATTTGGGGAATAATTTAGGGTGTAGGGAGTGTTTCAACTTTCACGTTGGTGCGCTAAAAATAGTATTTTTTAAAGAAGAATTCCATACTCAGCAATTTAAAATGCCATGTCAATTACCACATAATCATTTTTTAACAAAATTTATAATTAGGGTATTTTAACTAATAGAATCAAAGATAATGGTAAAATTACTTAATAGAAAAAGATTGGGGTAAATTTCAGGGTTGACTAAAAGTCTGGGGTAAAATTCATAATTTCCCCATATTTAAATTATATATGTACTAAAAATATTACTTTAGTGCATTTAGTATAGTGGTTCAAGCTATATTTTGGATTTTAAAAGGTACAAGTTCAAATCCTATATGAAAAATCATAGAATTTTAATTTTTCTCCTACATTTTTATTAATTTATTGAAATTTAAAATAAACCCTAAATTATCCAATATTACAATCTCACAATTTAATTCAAGCGTCGTTCGACTTCACCATTGTCGCATCGTAATAATGTGACCTTTTATAAACTACTCTCTCTGTCCCTTGGCATTAGTCCCCTTTATTTTTGGCACAGTTACCAATGTTTGTGAGTGTAGTGAAATTAATATTTAATTGGTGTGATGAGATTTTTTTCCATTTTAGGAAATGAGACTAATTCCGCATGACAAATGAAAATGAAAAATGGGACTAATGCCAAGGGACGGAGGGAGTATTATTTTTTAGAATGAGATATGAACTATTAAATTTTGATGTCATAAATTGTTTGTTTTTATTATGATTGTCGATGAGAACCATTATTTATTTATTTTAATTTCTCAAATAAATTATTGCTAAAAATTAAAAAAAAAATTGTTTTAACTTAGCTCGTTAAAGTCAAGTTCCAAACCGTTTTATTTGGTTTGGTTTGAAATATTAATTTGGCCGGTTTGATTTGAGAATTTTTCAAACCGTATTATTTAGTTTGGTCCATACTTTGACCTTCAAACCAGCCAAATCGAACCGTGTACACCCCTAGTATGTGGAACTTGTATTGATGAAGATTAAATTACCGTAGCATATGTCTAAACGTTGGGATAAAGTAAGGAGTTTTTATTAACTCATGTTTATATAAAAGTTAATTCTAAACATAATCATCATATTTTTTTTCCTCTTCTTTTTTAAAAAAATTAAAATTATTTTATAATATTACTATTTTGTTGCGGTAGTCTCTAATTTAAAAAATCTATAAATATACTAAATGAGAGTAGTTTCATCCTCTTACAATGTTGCCACTTTACAATAACAATTTTATATTTTATTTTATGTATTATTGTTGGTCCCGAAATCAAAGTATGAATATTTGTGCAAAAGTTAAATTAATCTCGCACTTCTTCTGAAAATTAACTTAGACTCAGTTTTCAGTTTTAATAAAATGTCAGTTTTGCTCGAAGTAAGTTTTAAATCCAAGTTTCAGATATACGTATTTACCCAAGTATTGAAGGCTTCAAATAAGAAATTAAACTTGAGTTGGTCTTCTGAGAGACGGTCTCACCATTTTTTTTTATTGTGAGACGGACCTTAATACATCGTTTCAATAAGTTAAATACATCATTTCATTTTAAAAAATTATATCATTTGCAACAAACAAATACATCATTTGCAATAAAGAAATACATCATTTCAATAAATTAAATACATCATTATATATTTTTTCTGTGTAAAAAATTACATTATTTGTAACAAAGAAATAAATCATTTGTAATAAAGAAATACATCATTTCAATAAATTAAATACATCACTAAATTCCTCTCACAATAAAAATTATGAGACCGTCTCATATAAGAATTTGCCATTAAACTTAGTGCAAAACTTAAAGAAAATTGTAAATGACACAGAAGATTACTGGTACTGTACTCGTGCGATACACAGAAACATTTCATACATTTATAATTTGTTTGAAGGTATGTCAATCAGGTCAATCTATCAGATTTCGGGTAAATCGTATTTGGTAGACTAATTGATTTAGTTGATTCGGATTGGATTATTTTTATCCTAATTTTATCTCTTCAATTTTCGAGTTAAAAAATATGTAAAATTGTTGGAAAGAAAATCTGCAAAAGAAGACATCACTTAAATCAAGGATGGAATCAAGGGAAAATGTATCAATTAGGACCTTTACCATGTTTACATAGTTTCCATATTTTTCATTCTACTGTAACTATAAAAGAATGATTGTAATACTCAATGAAATATACAGAAATAAAAAAGCAATCGTTTATCTTCTAGCCTTTCAACAAATATCCCATCTCTCAAATATGTTCAAACTCAAATCCAATATGGTATCAGAGCAGGAGTAACATCCTGGCTCTATACCCCTTCAAACTCATTCATCTTTGAACTCAGAAAAAATTCATCATCGTTCTTATACCTTTCCCGAACCGATTAAACTCATCAAGGCAGATTTCAAGTTCCATCTCAACCTACACCAGAAAAATGTCAGACGAACAGAAAAACAACTCGGATCTTACGATCCAATTAGCCAATCTAATGAGAAATTCAGAAAACATCACTGTGGGTTTCAAGTTAGATGGCCACAACTATCCTCTGTGGGCAAGGCTCATGAAGGTAGCAATCGGAGGCAGAGGTCGATTATCTCACATCACTGGTAATCCTCCTCCTCCAGAACCGAAAGATCCCAAGTATGGCCAATGGGAAGAGATGGACTTAACCGTGTTTCTCATGGTTGATACAAAACATGGAGACAAGATTAGTCTCAATGTTTGCCCAACATCAAACCTCCAGGGCGATCTGGGAGAGCCTAGCAACACATATGGGAGTGGCACCGACCCATTTCAATTATACGACCTGGAAACCAAAGCAAACACAATCAGTCAAAGGAACTCATCACTAGAAGATTATTGGAATGAACTTCAAACCGTATGGATGAACATCGACAGAAGAGATCCCAATCCCATAAACTGCTGCGAGAAGGGGATTCAACAATACCAAACAATCAAAGACCAACGACGCCTGTACCAATTTCTCTCCGGGTTGGATCAAAAGTTCGATCCCATCCGCAGAGAGATTCTCAAAGAAACCCCTGCACCCTCGGTTCAGTCGGCATTTTCAAAGACTCGAAGAGAAGTTGCCTGGTTGCAGATCCTACAACCGGCAAGTATCTCTGGAACGGCCGAAACAGAATCCATAGGTTTTGGTTTCGGCGCAAGGCAGACAACCGCACCAGGCCAATTCAACCGCTCCAGAACTCCATCATCGCGGCCCAAAATCGATCGCTCAAAGTTACAGTGCTCACATTGTGGGAAAAAAAAAAAGAATACCCGCGAGATGTGTTTTGAGCTCGTCGGATACCCAGAATGGTGGGAGGATAATCACAAACCTCCCATCCCAAAAGGAAAGGCTGCCATCGGAAAAACCGACGGGGAGGTCGGCGGCGTCCTGTCGCCTTCCAGCAAGCAGTCCGAGGGGGGCATCGCCTTTGGTGGAACTGCGAGGGTTGCGAGCAGTGACGGCGGCGGCAGCGTCGACGTCGGCCGCGCCGACGGGCAATTCGAGGAGGACAAAGGTTTAGAGGCACCGCACAGAGGAGGTATAGGGTTCGGTGTTGCAACCAAACCCAAAAATTTTAATATTTATACCCTAGAAAAGAATTTGCAAATAAGTCCCCGGGTTATATCTCATGCATCAAATAAGTCCCCAAGTTATATTTCTATTGTTTGTGCTACTTTTCGAAAAAAGAGTGATAAAAACAAACATTGGATTTTTGATTGTGGAGCCTCAGACACGATGACCTTCGATAAAAGTGATTTTTTAAGTTCATCCAAACCTCAACGGACTAATGTTCAGACCGCAAGTGGAGACTTAACCCCTGTTAAAGGAGCAGGAACTGTTGAAATATCTCCTAATATTCATCTGACTAACTGTCTTTATGTTCCGACATTGTCTCATAAATTAATGTCCATCAGTCATGTCACCAAAGAGCTAAATTGTACTACTCTGTTACTTCACCCGCATTTTTGTCTTCTGCAGGATATCAGGACAGGGGAGATTATTGGACATGGCACTGAACGTGAGGGCTTATATTATGTTGACGAGATAGCTCCTAGAAGCACTGTTATGTTGGCACATGGATCTTCTGAGCAAGAAATTTGGCTATGGCATAGACGATTGGGTCACCCACCTTCCGGGTATTTAAATATTCTGTTTCCTCGCCTAGCTAAGTATAACCCTTGTAGAACCTGTGAAACTTGTGTTTTGGCCAAGAGCCATAGACAATCTTTTCATTTAAATAATATTCGTGTTAATTCTATGTGCTCATTAATTCATTCTGATGTTTGGGGGCCTTCACCTGTCTCAAATAGCCATAAGTTTCGATATTTCCTATTATTTGTTGACGATTGCACTAGAATGACATGGGTTTATTTTCTTGAGAGCAAATCCCAAGTGACTGAAAAATTCACTCATTTCTATACTCTGATCCAAACTCAATTTAACAAAAAAATCCAAACGCTTAGATCAGATAATGGGGGGGAATTTGTCAACAATACTATGAAAAATATATGCCTTGAACGAGGAATAGTCCACCAAACTTCTTGCTCTTACTCACCTGAACAAAATGGGATAGTAGAACGAAAGAATCGCATCATACTCGAGATAACTCGAGCAATAATGATAGAATCTCAAGTTCCTATACATTTCTGGCCCGAAGCAGTAGCTACTACAGTATACCTCTTAAACCGTCTTCCTACAAAAATCCACCAACTCAAAACACCACTTGAAATGTTAGCCACTCAAGCCCAAATACCCACTCCTCTCACCCTTCAGCCTCGGATCTTTGGCTGTTCTGTGTTTGTTCACATTCCTAAACAAGAACGAACTAAATTCTCACCATGTGCAGAAAAATGTGTCTTTCTTGGCTATGGAATAAACCAAAAGGGATATCGATGCTACAACCCTAAAACCCGCCGTATGCATACCACTATCCATTGTACCTTCCTTGAAACAGAGTTTTTCTTTAGCCAACTTAGCAGTCAGGGGGTGAGTATAGATAGTCTGGAAATAAGTGACTCACTAAGCTGGCTCATAGATTCAGATTTCTCACCAGTAGATCCACAACTTGCCAACAACACTGAGGTTTCTACGCCTGAGCTGACTCCGGAAACAATAATACACAGTCTAACACCGCCAGAGCCATCTCCAATGATTCCCTTCTCTCCGATATCCACAGCAGGAGACTCTGATACGGATAAGGCAGAGGACGATGAAGGGCCTTCTTCTACTTCAAACTATGTGCTGCCTCCTAGATCCAATAGGGGCATACCACCTAGGCGGTATTCACCTGAAAGAGGTGGAAGTTCTCGGTATTCTATTGGATCTCTTGCAACAGTAAATCTTTCTGAGGATGCCAACAGATTTGAGAAGGCATTATATACAGATACTATTCCACATACCAAAGAAGATGCTCTTCGCAACAGAAATTGGAAACAAGCTATGGATAAAGAAATGGGAGCCCTTGCCCGAAATGATACTTATGAGAAATGTCAGTTACCAGCAGGAAAAAAACCAATCGGATGCAGATGGGTTTTTACTATCAAGAGGAAGCCAGATGGGTCAATCGAGAGGTACAAAGCACGACTTGTTGCAAAAGGGTACACTCAGACCTATGGAGTGGACTATGCAGAAACTTTCTCTCCTGTGGCAAAGATGAGCACTATCAGGGTAATATTATCTATTGCTGCCATTAAAGACTGGGAGTTACACCAATTCGATGTGACAAATGCTTTCTTACATGGAGATTTGAAGGAAGAAGTGTACATGGAACCACCACTTGGGTATTCTCAGGATTTCAAAAAGAATGAGGTGTGCAGACTGAAGAAAACCCTATATGGGCTAAAGCAGTCTCCGAGGGCATGGTTTGGGAGATTCACCACAGTTATGAAGAAGCATGGATACTCACAGAGCAACTCAGATCACACTTTGTTCATAAAAAGGTGAGAAAAACTTATAACTTGCCTTATTATTTATGTTGACGATATGATCATGACAGGAAATGACCTGGAGGAAATTGGAGCATTGAAGAAAAACTTGTTCGAGGAATTCGAGATGAAGGATTTAGGGAATCTAAAATACTTCTTGGGAATTGAAGTACTACGATCAAAAGGTGGGATTTTCATCAATCAGAAGAAATACACCTTAGATATGTTGGCTGAAACCGGGATTTTGGACTGCAAACCAGCAAGTACACCTATTGTAGTAAACCATGGGCTTCAGATCAGAGAAGGATCTGAAGCAGCTGATCGAGGGAGGTACGAGCGACTAGTGGGAAAACTGATCTATCTTTCTCACACCCGACCAGACATTGCCTATGCTGTCAGTGTTGTAAGCCAGTTCATGCATCAACCTCAGTTTGACCACATGGAAGCTGCTATAAGAATCGTCAGATATCTAAAGGGGACATTTGACTTTGGGATACTCTTCAAAAGAACCAGACATCTAGAGATTCAGGCATTTACAGATGCAGACTGGGCCGGAAACCCGATTGATAGACGGTCCACGGCAGGATACTTTGCTATGATTGGAGGAAATCTCATTTCCTGGAGAAGCAAAAAAAGAAGGTAGTAGCATTATCTAGTGCAGAAGCCGAGTTTAGAGGAATCAAGAGTGGCCTAACTGAAGTTTTGTGGTTGCGGAAGTTAATGATGGAATTGGATCTCTATTCGGGAAAAACATGCAGAATAATGTGCGACAACAAGGCAGCCATAAGCATTTATGAGAATCCAGTTCAACATGACAGGACGAAACACGTTGAGGTGGATAGGCATTTTATCAAGGAAAAAATTGAACAAGGGATTGTCGCAATGCCTTACGTTCCGTCTAAAGATCAACTAGCAGATATCCTCACTAAAGCTGTTGATTCTAGAAGCATGTCAGATGTTCTTTTCAAGCTAAGTATCGGAAATCTCGCTACTTAACTTGAGGGGGAGTGTTGGAAAGAAAATCTGCAAAAGAAGACATCACTTAAATCAAGGATGGAATCAAGGGAAATTGCATCAATTAGGACCTTTACCATGTTTACATAGTTTCCATATTTTTCATTCTACTGTAACTATCAAAGAATGATTGTAATACTCAATGAAATATGCAGAAATAAAAAAACAATCGTTTATCTTCTAGCCTTTCAACAAATATCCCTTCTCTCAAATATGTTCAAACTCAAATCCAATAAAAATAAAAAAATATCTAAAAATATAAATTCACAAATTGCCTTTAAAAAATCAAATTCAATAATATCAAACAGCAAAGGTAAGCTCAAAATTAATTTTAAATTATTAAAAATCATTATTATTTAAAAAAATCGCTATTAATATCAAAAATATTTTTAATTATCAAATTATCTGAAAATAAAAAAACTGATGAGAATTATGTGACTTTGTGGATTATTATTGAGGTTATTAGATTAATATAATTATTTTTATTGAATTTAAGTAGAAAAGTAAAATAGAAAAAAATAATAATAACAACAATAATAATCTTTTTTAAGTTGGGTTACGATTTGCTGAATTGTAGAGAAAAAGAAAAAGAAAAACTCCTATTACCTAAATTTGAGTTACTTATCTAGTTGTGTTGAGTTGAAAATAAATATTTAACTGGATTGGACTGGAGATAGAAGCCCAATTGTTGTACCAACCAAGAAGGGTTAAGCCCGTTTTAGTTAAAAAAAGTCTGGTTGGAAATAAATTGTTTGTAAATTAATATATAAATTAAAAAGAAATAAATTATTTTTTCGTGTGATTCAGTAGGAGATAATGTATCTAAAAATTCAATGTCTCATGTTTAAGTTTCATCAACACCATTCAGTATGAGTTTGTTTTTTTAAAAAAAAATTAGAAGGCTAGTAATATATAGTTTTTTTATTTAAAAATTAATTATGTATTTTTTATTTATTGATAAATATTTATGATTGATAATATATAATTTGTTTTTAAAAAATTAATTATTACATATTTGTTTATCTATTTATAAATATTTATGATTTATAATTAATAGGTTATATGTGCTCTCAAATCTATATAATATATGAAAAGAAAATAGTATAGTTATTTTAAATTGGCGGGAACGGCTACATATTAATATTGCTAAATTAAGGCTAATAATTTTGACAATTATATTATTATTTATTTTATATCAAAATACATTATAATTTAATAAGATAATTATTAATTTTATATATAATAAATATACACTTTTTTATTAATTCTCCTACCACATAATAATCCATAATCATCTCCAATAATATCAACAAATATTTATTAAGAGTTTATTGTCCTAAACCAATATAAATTATTCTTTGTATAAATTCAATAAAACAAATAAACATAAAACTTTACAAATATGAGTTCAATTACAAAAATCTCACACGAATATTGTTTTATTGAAATTGTTATAATTATTTATTGTATATGTTATAATATAAAAAATAGCAAATAAAATTAAATTAATATTGATGTGATGTTTTTGAAATAAAAAATGACAAAAATATAATTATTGTGATTTTTTGTATATTTATATAATTACAGATATATTGGGCTAAAATTTATATATAATTTATGTATAAGGAATTAAAATGTAATTACGACTGTGATTTCATATATAATTATTGCTAATATTATGGCTACAATTACGACAATAATTTTATTTAATTTACTAAATAAAAAAATATGCTAAATATTATTACAATTGTTTTATATAAACATTTCATAGTTGATTATTTTAAATATAGAAATGCAAAACTAAAAAGAATCATCCATTACTATTATATTACCCTTAAATTTAAGAGAAAAAAAAAATACAGGAAAAAAACTGCCCATTACACTTAGATTTGTCTGAATAATTGTATTTCTCTCGCAAAGAAAATTTATTTCTTCAATCATTCTTTCATTTGCACTTAAATAAAATAATATTACACCGACACTTTCCATTTCCCCCACCATTTCATTATTTGAAATAAAATGAAATAAGTATCAAATTATTACATAAAATAAAACAAGTCTTATTCAATAATGATTCACACCCAAAATATACGTTTAACTTGACCGTTCAATAACACAATATCAACATATTTTTTATGAAATGTGGATACATTAATTTAAATTTTTTATTTTATTTAAATTAGTATTTTTATTTAATGTTTAAAATATATAACTTGGGTATATCGGTTTCAAAATGTGTATTGTTCAACATATTTTCATAACCGTTTAATAATATATTACTTAAGATACAATATTTTTGTGATCACATTTTTATATAATAAAATATAAAATAATAAATATTATTCTTATGTGATCAATTTTTTATACAATAAGATATAAAAATTAAATTCTTGAATTGAAAGTAAAATAAAAATTACATGGGTGCATGTCACATCACGCGGATATTACGTGCAACGCACGGGTGAAAAACTAGTATATATTAATTCACAAAAGCTCACATTATAGAACGACAACCACATTATAATTTAAGAAACATTATCTAAGAATCATATTCATTATTTCCGTGCCTTCCCATTCATTAACCCAATTTTTTTAAACAATTCAAAAGTATAATTCGTCAATGAAAGATAAATATTTAAGTTACAATATCTATATCTATATATTTATTAAAACAAAATAGGATTTCAAATATGGAAATAATTAGTTTCATTATTGTTAATTAATTAAGGGTGATTCTAAATGCAGCCACCATTTTGTTAAACATAGCCTTTTCAAAAAATAAAAATTTAAATTATTATATAAAATTGCAATTCTATCCTTGTAGCCTCAAATTTAAAAATTTAACTAAAATAATACAAATCAAACTAAAAACATGTAGCCTCCTTCTCAATACGTTAAAAAAAAAAAAATCAAAACCCCAAAATAAATATACAATCTCCATATGTAGCCCCCATTTCAATACGTTAAAAAAAAAAAATCAAAACCCCCAAAACAAATATACAATCTCTTCTCGATCTATCGTAAAATAAAAAATCTTAAACCAAATGGAGATGGGGCTATGGAGCCAACGACGAAGATAACCATTACCAAAAATAGAGCTTCCACGACAAGAAGTGCCGACGATGGCTATAATCTATCTCTTCCTCATTCCAAACTAGCTTTTTCCTTGTGCAATATTTTATTTGATTGCATATAATTGTGAGATAGTAATTTAAATTCTAACGAATTTGGGTATATATGTTCGTGAATTTGTGATCAATGAATCTGAGTTTCTCTAATTTTTTTTATTTTTTAATTTGTGAACAATCCTCATTAAAGAAATACGAAGAAGCTTGTGAGAATTGAAACCATTTGGAGATGATTTGTGAAATCCAACATCAATTAATTGATCAATCGAAATTCATTGAAACAAACCAACACATTTACTGAAATCAAAAACCTAAAAACAGATGGAGATGAGGCTATTTGTTTTTAGGTTTTTTATGTTTATTTTACGTAAATAGAGATAGGATTGTATATCAGGGATTTTGAATTTTTTTTATGCAAATTGAGATAGAGCTACACATTTTGAATTTTATTTTTATTATTTTAATTAAAATTCTAAATTGGGACTACAAGGATAAATTTGTAATTTTATATAATAATTTAAAGTTTATTTTTTAGGGGCTATGTTTAGTAGAATTGTGGCTGCATTTAGAATCACCCTTAATTAAACTATTCACCTCATTAATTATGTATCTAATAAAATATCATTTAGAAAAAAATAATAATGTACAATTAATTATCCTTAATGCAAAATGATGAAATAAAGAAATGATAAATTATAATTTTTTTGTGATATATAACTGAAAATCATTTTCTTTCCTTTTTTAATTTTAATTAAAAAATATATTTTAAACTCATAAGTTCTAATAAAAATTAATAAGATTATAAAATTTAATGCAGATTTGAAATATGAAAATAATTATTTAAGTAAAACCATCGACTCAATATATCAATTGGAAAAATTATTATATATAATTTAGAAATAATAGTAACATTGAATTAACAGAAAAAAGTACAAACAAACTCTGGTAAATTTGGTAGATTATATAGCGATCAAATTGCTGCGCACAGTAGAAGTAATAGAGACGGTAAAGGCAAATTTACGTCTGGATATGTTATGAGGGTTTTTATTTAAGTTGGTTTTGTTTTAGAGTACTATATATTTGAATATCAAATTTGTAATTAAAATTTTAAAAATTTAATGTATTAGGACAAAAATGAAATATTATACTACCTTTGTCCCATGCGAATTGGTGCACTTCTTTTCGTCACGAGAATTAAGGATTGTGAGTATAAGTGAAATTAATATTTTATCGTTGAGTGTGAAAAAATTGCTATTTTTAAAAATGTGTCAATTCGATTGGGACGCCGGATTTGATAAGTGTAACCATTCGAGCGAGACGGAGGGAGTATTTTATTTTTTTAAAAAGGTTGTAGAAAGAAATAAGATGGTTGTGTTTAGAATTACCCATATATATTAATAATTTGATTGGACAAAATGAAAATAATATTTTATTTTATATAGAATAATATTTAGATTGATAATTAATACTCCCTCCATCTCGGATTAATAGTCTGGTTTAATTTTGACACAATAACCAAGACATGTGAGTGTAGAATGAGTTAAATGGAATTAATATTTTGTTGTTGAGTGTAAAAAAGTTATCATTTTTAGAAACAAAACTATTAAATTGGGACGTACGAAAATGAAAAACAAGACTATTAAAATGAGACGGAGGTAGTATTTAATAAAAATAATTATAAATACTATAAAATTATATTTTAGTCTTTATATATAGGATGAAAAACTTGGTGACAGAATTTAAAATCAAATATTTCATTTTATTTGTGCAAATGATAAATATCTATAATCGACACAATAATTTATATATAAAATATTACTGTAAAGAGGACTCATGGTTATTAAAGTTGGTCCTAGGTCATAGCATAAAAAACAAATGCAATTGAAAATTATCAATATAATTGTGACTGCGTGTAAAAGGTGTAACACCCCTCACAAAATTTGAATGTAATTCTCGGATTTCCGAAGTTTATATCTTGCTATGGAATTAATTCGAGATATCGCGATCAGTTTATTTTGGGAAATTATTATTTTGGCCTCATTTGTTGCCACTTTTATTCATTGAGGAAAATAAATTATTATTAATTAGTTTAATTAATCTCGATTAATTATTCGGTGATCAACATTTTCGTATCGGGATAATATCGATCGATAAACATTCGTGTATCGACGAAATATCACGGTCTCCCGTGCAATGACGTGAAGAGATGTGGAGTTGACGTGAGGTGATATTAAAGTGACCGATGTGAAAACCGAATGACAACCACTTTAACATTTTTGACTTTCGGTAAATACAAAGTTACCCCTCACCTCCCTCTATAAATATAACTTCCCCTCTCACTCCACCACTTTTACTCTCTCTCACTAAACTCTCTAGAGTTTCTCCGATGAAGATTTCCGGCGACATTCCGGCAAGCTCCGACAAAGCTCCGGCGAAGGGTTTTCAAGGTAAAGCTATACCTTTTCGGAACCCTCTCTTCGTTTCCTTTCCATTTCCAACCTTAGATTTCCATTCCTTTTTTTTTTCAAGTGAGAAATAGAGAAATCAAAGGTTGATCAAGCTCACAAGGACCTATAAACGTCTTAGAGGTATAAATCGAACCTCCCTCTAGCTATTTTATTGATTTAAACATGTTATGGTTATGCCCTAGTTTTTAAATGCCATGATCTAGGCTCGATATTGAGTTTATGAGTACGTATGCATGTTTAGCATGTTATATTATGAGCCTAGAAATGATATATGGACCTAGGAATCGATTTGTGTTGATTTTGAAGCATTTTTGGTATATTAGCCCTATATTGAAATATTGTGGTTAAATCTCGATTCCAACATGTTTTGATGGTTTAAATCATGTCTAGACTCGTTATACTTGTTAGAAAACCATTTGGTGTTGTTAGAAATTGATTGGACGAGCCCGGATAACCGTTTGAGCAAAAACACAAAATTTCCGCCCGAAGGCATGCAGCCTCTGTTTCAGCCGATATAGACTCCATTTCGGTCGAGATGGCTATATCGGGCGAGATAAGGGTCATCTCGGTCGATATGTCCATATCGGTCGAGATGGACTTCATCCCGATCGAGATGGCCGATTTCTATTCATTCAGGTCGATATGTGTCTCATCTCGGTCGATATGCTCATATCGATCGAGATGCATCTCGTCTCGGTTGATATGCTCATATCGGTCGAGATACATTTCATTTTGGTCGATACATTCATCTCGGTCGAGATGCACTCCATCTCGGTCGAGA
>JAPKLW010001570.1:149263-161368 GCA_026898455.1 Plectranthus barbatus
CTTATCCGATGGCTCAAATTGAGAAGTCCAAGATCGATTAAGAGTCTAGAACTATTTTAGTAAGTTAGATTTCAAATTATCTATTATCCCTTGAGGATTTACTTGTATTCCTTACGTCATAGGAAAGGGCAAGGAAAGGATCGGCAACTAGAGAAATCACTTGCAATCACACCAACTAAGGTGGGCTTTCTTTTACCCCTATATAGTGGGCCAAATTAAAAATATGAAAATGATGTTTTCTTTTCAAAGCATATCAAGCATGAAGTGAAATGTTTTGTTTTAAACTGCTTTGTCATTGCCTACTATTTTGTGTTGCTATCTGTCCTCTCTGTGGGGGAACCCCACTCAGAGAAGAACATTACACGTGGGAACGTGAATGTTGACTACTCGTACTGCGAGTCTCTAACGATCGTGCCCGGTTGGTATAATAAGATGCCACGGGTTAGTGCACTATAATGCTATCGTGTTAAAGGGTTCCGCCCTACATGGACTAGCATTGTGACTGTGGTTGGTGGGCACCTCCCAGTCACATATTTAATTGCAGATAGTTTAACTGTGTAAAAGAGCTAGCTCATTCATAAAATGTTTTGGTGCCATGGGAGGATTTCAAATTTAAAACCCCATGTGCGACCCGATTAAAAAGGCATGACAAACTTATATATGTATGTTTTCGGGCATGTGTTCACTAAGTACAATTTGTACTTAGCCCCTCGCATTATTTCTAAAATGCGCAGGTTAAAAGAAGCTTTTGGAAACAAGAGTACGAGGCAGCAGTCGAAGTGGAGCTGAAGATTCTTTTTTTTGTAATAGTTAGATGCTGAAGTATGTATCTTCATATACATACTTCATTGATAACTTTCCACTGCTGAAACTCTTCATCTTTTGTTAGCCTTTTGATAACATACTATAAACTCTGATATTTGATTTACTCAAGAAGCTACGATCCCTTCTTGAGGAGGCACCCCTATACTATCTTTTGCTTAACTTGGGATAAGTGTGATGATTTCTTTCTTATTTGCTTAAATTCTTCTTATTGGTTGATATCCCAAGTGCAAGTCTCGTTCCCGATGTGCCTCAATTCTCTTATTTAAGTCTTGTTTACAAATTGGGGGCGTGACAAAAGGATAATTATACAAAAAACTTTAAGTCAAGAAAGTTTAAAGGTTATTATTTAGATACTACACTAACTGCAACCTGATGTGTTTTAAATGACAGTTAAGAGATAGTGAATAGTGAGTAAATATATGCAACAAAAGTAAAATAATACTCCCTCCGTCCCATTGAAGTAGTCTCACTTTCCTTTTTTGTTTGTCCCATAGAATAGTCCCATTTTCCTAAAATGGCAACCTTTTTCACACTCACCAATAAAATATTAATTCCACTATGTTGGGAAATTTGGCTAAGTTTCCTTTCCCCAGTAGCTACTTGTTTAGATCCTAGTTTTGGTGTTTTGGTGGATCAAATCCTAAGTCCTACCAGCGTCAGTTTTTGTCTCTAGAATAGCTCTAGTCTCAAATGTAAAGTCCTGTTTAGGTCTTTTGAGTTGTAAGTCGCAGCTGATCAAGACTCATGCTGGCTACTGTTCACCAGCATGAGATGTGCTTACCAGTTGAGAGAAGTCTCACCAGCAAGCGACTGACAAAGACTCATGCTGACACTGTTCATCAGCATGGAGTAGAGCTATTGACTGGTTACTGTTCACCAGCAGAATATGTGTTCTGGCTGACACTATTCACCAGCGGTGAAGCCACCAGTCACGGGAGATTTCAAGAGATAACATCAGACGAATTGGTAGACCTTGATTGTGCTAAGGAAAGTCACCAGCAGAGACTGCCAGCACTAGATCACCAGAATGATCTACCAGTCGGATATTACCAGCAGAATCCTAGATTCTCTCTCCCAGCTCCATAGAGACAAAATGAAGATTCGTCTGAGGAACCAACTGACAATGCTTGACCTTAAGGAGGATACCTTAAAGTCTATCAGTTGCAAGACACCAGTTGCGATTCCTCGTACTGACGAATAGAGCCATTCTGACATAAAGAGATCTATGTCAGATAAAGCGGTCAAGGTATGGCGCTTTCCAGAAAAGCATACCTGCCGCCATCAAAAGGACATCCCAGGTCTGACACCTTTCCGGATGTGTCCAAACGGCTAGAAGATTTGAATCGGATCCCGCGGCTATAAATACCTCGGATCCATCAACATTCAAATGTTGGCAACTCCTCTCGGAACTCCACTCTCCGATTCTCCGACCGAAAGTTCTTACGCGCAAGCAAATCTTTCGAGGCCTCTCTAAAGGCTTTCCGTGTGTTGATTTATTCAAACACGAGACTTCAAGCTTCTAGCTTGTAAGTTACAGATCTCATTTGGTGCTCCTTCTCTTCTGAGAAAGTTCACAGCAGCTCCTGTGCGTGCCAGCACTTGAGTTATTATGGGCAGTTTGCCACATTAAGAAGATTCACGTTCTTGGGAGAACTAAAACACCCAGTCAGCTGTGGAGGTTGAAGTGACGTGCTCGCACTCCACCATCTGACGAGAGTTGAAGAGGAAACAGGACCGGGAGCGGTTGATCTAGTGAACTGGTGGACGGGGCATTCACCAGCTAGAGATAGATCGTAGGACACCTGTGACCGATTACTCTTTACGTTCTTGGGAGAACTGAACACCCAGTCAGCTGTGGAGGTTGAAGTGACGTGCTCGCACTCCACCAGCTGATAAGAGCTGAAGAAGGACAAGGACCGGGAGCGGTTGATCCAGTGGACTGGTAGACGGGGCATCTACCAGCTGGAGATAGATCGTAGGACTCTTTGTACCTGATTGCTCTTATAGTGAATTTCCAGTGAGTCGACTGGAGAGTGGACGTAGATCAGTTGATCGAACCACTATAAAAATCCTTTTGTCTTTATCAGCTTTCTGCATTTTCATACTGATTTGAAACCCAGCACTCAAGTGCTGGTGTATATCTGAAAACTGATATAACTGTGCAAACAAGGCTAAGATATTCTAAGTCTTGAGCTACCAGCTGACCAGCTAGTCGCCAGTCAGCTGAGTACTCATAGTGCCAGTTGACTTACCAGCTGACAAGGTCCCAGTCAGCTGAGTAACCAGCAGAGTGCAAGAAACGAACTAACACATTTTCCGCTGCCAAGTTATACCCTGATAAACCGGGACCAACACACTACACTCACAACCCTTAATTCCCGTGCCGAAAAGAAAAGGGACTACTTCACCGGGACGGAGGGAGTAGTTATTTGGATGCTAAAAGATCATATGTTAACTATTCGTTCGATTGACCGAAAATCACTATCTTTAGTTGTCCATAGTAGTATCAAAACAACACAACAAACCTTAATTTAGAGCATAGAGATCTCAAGAATGGGTATTGATTCCAAAATGTGATTGTTGATCTTTCCTCCGTCTTAAAATTAATCGATTCAAACAATCATGCTTGAAATTTTTTTTTATTTTTTCAGAAATTAACAATCCTATATAAGAGCAAATATGTTCCTTTTTGTTTCATGAGAGATTTATAAAGATTGAATTGCTTGTGAATTTGAGAATATTAACTTATGTTCAAGATATTGTTTTGAAAGTGTGCTATCAATAAATAGCAAACTAAAGAAGGAAATATATTGACAATCATATAATATATTGACCAGGCACAGTAACCAATGTTTGTGAGCATAGTGGAATTAATATTTTATTGATGTGAGAATTTTTTTTTTATTTTAGGAAAAGAGACTAATTCCGCGAGACTGACAAAAATGAAAAATGAAACTAATGAGGCAGGAGAGAGGGAGTATATATTAACATACAATTTTATGATTCAAACATGTTAAAAATTTATATAATTTGCCTACAAATAAATATTAAATTTAATATTAATAATTAAAGCTCCCACGCATCGCGTGGGTGCAATACTAGTGATTTATATATATATATATATATATATATATATATATATATTGTTGATCTTTCAAATTAATTTGGCTTAAACGCTAAGTTGTTTTTATTAGGTTTTAAATAACATAACGAACTTATAAAATTAAAGAATTTTGTCTAGTAGATGATCCAGTTTCATAAAAATGTACTCTCATTTTTTCATAAAATATATATAATTCGAGTATTTAATTAAAAATACACATAATTGATATATTGAAGCATTCTATTTTGTGATTTTGGGTGAGAAGTCAATATTTTTTTTGAAAATTTTTAGTACTCCCTCTGTCACGTTTAAATTATCCTATATTTTCCTTTTTGGTCTATCCCATTTATTTTTCTCATTTCCTAACATGATAAATTTTTTTTACACTCACCAATAAAATATTAATTTAAATTATTAATGCATATTAAGACATTTGAGTAATTTAGAAAAATATAGACATTATTATAAATAGATAGAATATACACACAAAGAATTAGATCATGGGGAAAAGAGGGTTGCAGTCCATGCTACAAACCTATTTAGAAATACAAATCAAATATGATATTCAATTTCAAATATTTGTATTCGATTATTATTTTGAATAAATTAAAAATATAATATTGTTATTCTTGTGAAATAATAAAGTTTTTATCGCTATGGACCATCACCTATTACAAATAAATATTATTAGACACCCAATATATTATTTAACAAGGAAATAGCTTTAAAAATAAAAATTAAACATAAGCTCAAACTGCTCATCAAGAAAAATATGGCAAGAAAATTCAATACAAAATTCCAATGTGAGCATTGTGCAGACATAAAGAAGGCCTATGGCACCCATTTCCTTCACAATGTCTCATCTTCCTTTAAAGGCATAACTAGTTTTCTGCCCGCGCATTATGCGGCGTATATATATTATTTATATTGTATTATCATTATGTTTTAAAAAACTTATAAAATATATATTATGAAAATAAAAAAGTATTATACTTTATATACATAAGAATTATACGCTATAAAAAATTAAAATAATAATAGACACATAAATAATGAATCTTCTAACATATGATAAAAAACTTATGAATAAAAGTAACTCTTCTCATAATATAATAACTTATTTAGGTATGAGTAGTAATGAAATTAATACTTGAAAAATAAAACAATGAAGACTACATATTATAAGTGTATGAAGAAAAACATATGAATTACAACATGTAAAATTATAAGTTCAAGAAAATTTCTTTGTACATAATATTTGAAGTTTTTGACAAACTTCGGTCGTCTTTGTTACATATCAAGATTTTCAATCCAGCACGATTTGTGACACTAGACACAACAACATATAACTAATCATGTGCAAATACTGGTTTGCTGAGTAAAATCTCCACATGTGATATTGATTGTCCTTGACTCTTGTTTATAATCATGACATATGAAACCTGAATTTGAAATTGTTTATGCTGAAACTTGAATGGAATTCGAGGATCAAATAGTATTATAGTCATCCTTTGAATAAAAGGCTTTTCACCAGTATTTTTCCCGCTCAAAATCTTGGCCTCAATGACATGATTACCAAAGTGTGTTACAACCAATCGAGTCCCATTGCACATACCAGATGAATGATCAATATTACTTAACAGAATGATCGGCATTCCAACTTTTAAATTCATCTCATGGTTTGATAATCCAGGATACTTCAATATATTCATGAATTCTGAAGTGTGCACTTCATTAAAAATATATGCTACTCCCTCCGTCCCAAAACAATTGTCTTGTTTTCCTTTTTCGTCTGTCCCAAACAATTGTCCTCTTTCCTAAAATGGAAAGTTAATACACACTCACTAATAAAATATTAATTTTCTCTATCTCTATTCGCATTGGTATCTGTGCCATTCCCAAACCAGACAATTGTTTTGGGACAGAGGTAGTACATTTTATGTTGTGCTCGTAGAATCAAAACTTGAGTATACCTTGCCCGCATTATTGTTCAATGATGTCATATACTGATTGATTCTCTCAATCACATCATTTGTTGGTGCCAAAGTAGCCCGTTGCTGCAAATATGAAACATCTATTTATTCAATAACTGTTGTAGGATACGTGTTACTAACAATAGCTCTGATTGGATCTCCAACGATTTTAATATTAATATCTTCAGGGATATCAATAACTCCTTCGCCGTCATTTGGTGCTTTTAAATTCCCATCCCCAATTGTCGTAACCCAATCGACAAAGTCTTTTAGTGTGGATGCAATCGCATGTTTATCGTTAACTTCAAGACACTCACATGATGCCATAAATAAGATGAATTAATTGTTGTATTAACAATGTCTCGTTTACTACCTCTTGGTATAATAGGTAAAATCTGTCTAAAATCACTACCAAATACAATAATTTTGTCTTCGAATGGTTGATTGTTATTTGTGTATTATGGCTGGAAGCGCATTATATCCCGCATTGTCTTATAAATAATTTATTATAATTTATGTATAATAGTGAAATATTGAAACTCAATTTATATTGCGTCAAATAAATTTGTAAGTCAATGTAATTATTATGCATCAAATTACTTAATTAATAAGATTCTACAAACAATATTCTACTGTCTATATATACTCATAAAATATTATTGAAATTGTATCATATCTGCACGGGACATCTTCATATCTCCATGCAATATTCTCTCTTACTTTACAGATTTTTGTTTCCTACTAAACATTATTTTTTGAAGCAAATAATATTTATCTTATCATGATATCAGCCTAACATCAGTCTTCTCTCCTAAAACTCTACCTCTCTCTCGTATCTTCTTCCAACATTCGGTGTCGTCTCCTTTCTCTGATCATGGCCCAAGATGTTGAACCTTTATCCTTCTATACTCTCATTCATATGATCATATGATCAAGCATTCTTATGTGAACTATCTTTTATGGAAAAAGTATATCACCACTCTTTTCTTATCACCACTCTTTTCTGCAGCCAAAACCTATTTGGTTACATAAACGACACTAAACCTCTTCTCTCTAATACACTTTCGTCCACCGGTGGCACCCCTGTATCAATGGATCATATGAACTCTAGCGCACACAAGATCAGTGACTCATTAGTCTGCTTCTCTCATCTCTAACAAAGGAGTTCTTGGCTGACGTACTCTATTGCACCACCTTGCACGTGGTATAGCTCGTTCTTGAGGTTGCGTATAGTCACAACTCCAAATCTCGCAAGCTATCCTTAAAGATGACCTCCAAACTATTAGGAAAGGGACTCGATCGCGACTGAATATGGCCAAAACTTGAAGTCCTTATGTGATCAATTGACAGCTATTGGACGCTCCATCGATGATACGTATAAGATTCCTTTGTTCCTTCGAGGTTTTGGTTCATCTTTTTCCAGAAAATGCTGCTCAAATGATGCTCACTCCTCTTCATAACTTTCGTGATCTCCTATCTAAAGTTGGTAGCTTTGTGTTATTTCAAGAATCCACTAACACGATAGGATCTTCTTCTATTTCCATCTACAGCCAACATAAAGCTTAGGGGTAGTGTCCAGCTTCCTTTGGAAATTCTAATTCTTCTCGTGGCCATGGCAGTGGTTCACATTACTCCAACTCTTGCAGCCGTGGCCGCAATAAAAAAATTTGACCACCTCCCTGCCAAACTTGTCGTCATGAAGGTCACTATGTCAAGTTATGTCCGAAAAGGTATTCTTCGCAGTCATCTCCAGTAGTTGCACACTTGGTTGACACATTCTCCACTGGCTACTCTCTCTCAACCTGAAACATCAATTTGGTTCCTTAACACCGGTGCCTTGGCCCACATGTCACCAACTTCTAATTCTTTTGAGAACTCTCAGTCGTACTCTAGCATGATAGTATTATTGTTACTAATGGTGCTCGGCTTTCTATCTCTCATATTGTTAACACTCGACTTTCTGACTGTGTTCAATTATTGGATATTTTGGTTGTTCTGACTCTCACCAAAAATCTACTTTCAATTAGTAAGTTGACATTGGGTTTCCCAGCTTAAAGTGATATTTAATAAAACCTCATTGCCAAGCCCAACAATTTATGCATTTTGTATTGGTAGACACAAAATGTCATAGAGATTGTTGCTTCAATCCTTCTCCGTCATAGCTTTGTATCAATGTTCCTAGCTCCCCGTCAGAATCATATCGACCGTCTCGCGGAGCTCGAACTTCTGACATGAATCTGCTTTTGCCTTTTTCACTCGTTTCTTCTCAAGAACGCGTACAAAATCTTACACAAAGCATAACATACACCAAGACACAATCATGCATATAAAATTTATAAATTTACGATAAATCAAATAAAAATAAAGTAAATATCTTGACTATTACAAATATAAGCAAAAATTATCTTTGTGATTTTCGTCACCACTACAATGTGTGATATATACTACAAAAATAATGTCCCATGTTCGGAGATAGGCAATAGTGAAAGTATCTTGCGCATGACTAAGAGATCATGAGTTCAAATTTCTTTTAGGACAAATAAATTATAAGTTTAAATTAACACATTATTTTTAATATACACGATAAAATAGTATAAACTCCACTATGAATTAAAGTCAGTATTAGTAAATGACTTTCTCTACATACAACTCCACTGTATATTAAAATGATTATTTTATTTTAATTTATTCAAGAGTATGTAAAGAGTACATACTAGATTATATATAAGATTACCTTTAAAAATTAACAAAATCAAGTGTAAAAAAAAACACGGATAAATAATTGGGAAAAAACTTCTTACTAACAATGGGAAAAACAAAACTATCAAACAAAATCTAACATACACGGATTACACATGTGATAAAAATAAATAAATAATACTCTCTCTGTCCCGTTGAAGTAGTCTCATTTCCCATTTTTGTTTGTCCCATAAATTAGTCCCATTTTTCTAAAATGACAAACTTTTTCACACTCACCAATAATATATTAATTTCACTACACTCACATCCCTTAATCTCCGTGCCGAAAAGAAAAAGGACTACTCATATGGTCGGAGTGAGTAATTTGTTTTCATAGTTTGAGTAATATTCTTTATTTTCATAGTTTGAATAATATTCTTTTGTGTAATACTTTTTACAGAGAAAATATATTGGGTAATTAATTTTGTTAAATTTTGCTTTTAAATATATATATAAATTTTGAAAATGAAAAGAGAATGTCGATAATCTTACTTGTTTATTGTAATAAATTTTAATATCGCAGAATCATAATTAATTTATTTTTCAATAAACTGAGTGATGTTGTCCTTTTTTATTTTGATACATACAACCTTGTTTTTTTTCTAAAATAAACAGACTTTGTAATTTTCGAGATTAACGTTTCTTATAATTAAATGATGTTTCTGCACTTGCTAATAATATCCACAGTTTTTGTTGTTAAATTGTAATTATTACATGATATGAAAATTTAATACCATCATTGATTAAAAAAGTAACCGACAATTAAAAGTAACGATGAATAAACTTTAAAGGAAATTAGATATTATATTTAAATACTATTTAAAAATTGTAATCTATGAAATTCACTGATTATAACATAATATAATGTAAATATCTTTGCATATTACACCATGATTGATTAAAAAACAATTCTTGAATGAGACTTTCTTTATTTTTATGCCCATCCACATTTGAATTCTGAAGCCAATAGAACCATCGGCGATTCGCGAGACCATAACAAAGATGCATGACCATTGGGTGGTGATTCATGTTGCCAAATTCTCAATTCATCGGGTTTTTTAATCAAAGTCGCATTTTGGATTTCTATAAGTTTGAAGAATAATTATACTAAAGAGAATATTACATCTCTATATAACCACTAATTACGTTTTCATTTATGTTTATAATTAATACTATAATTAACGTTATTGACATAATTACCATAAATTAGTTTTTAGTAATATTACCTTAAATAAATTGTATGATTGAAATATTTCCTTATTTTTGGAATAGTTATTTTTGGAAGTTTATTATAATGGGCAGAAAAAAAATGTTTTAAGGATTTTTCTTTTATGTATATATAAATATATAAAAGCGGAACCCCAAGAAAAAAATTTCCAGCTAAATGAAGTTTTCATAAGTAGTAGATGAATATATTAAGTTATTTGTTTTAAATATGGCAAATGCATAAATATTGCAATCCATAATCACATAACAATTGTACTTTATAATTGTTTTTACTAATTATTTTATTTGGGTATGTATATACCGTATACATAGTAAGAACACAAAAATTTTGTCAAATTAATAAAACCAAAAGAAAATTGCTATATAATTAATAGTTGTTTAGAAAAACAAATACTTTGAATTTGTCAATCCTTATTATTCTCCTTTATTTTTTTTTATACAGTATACACTACAATAGAGAATTACATTTGATAAAAATCTCAGATAAAAATAATACTAAAAAATATCTCTAGTATTTAATTTGAATATATTTTAATATTGACAATATAACAATATTTGACATAGAAATTAATATAATCATCTAAATTTATTCTTCTTAGAAAAATAAATCGTACAAATTAAAAATTGTGTGTATGTATATCATATATATTGGAGAATTAATATATTATTATAAAATATATTTAATAAATTTTAAAGAAATAGTATTTAGTCCATGACAAAGCAATTAAAAGTCAACTAATATTGCATTTTTCAAAAATGAAAATATCATTACTAAACAAACAATATTTTTTCCCTTTCTAAAATCTGTCATTTTTTGTTTCTGTTGGTAAAAAAAAAATTTAATTTTTTTTATGCTTAAATAAAATAAAATCTGTAAATATAATGAGACCACAAAAAATAATAAAATAAAATGATTCATGCATCCTACGGAATAAAGAGAACAATATTGAAAGAAAAAAAAAGCATATTGAATTGCACAAAAATAAACAATAGATTGCATCATGATCATATAATGAAAAAGAATAAAAAAGTGAATAGTAACTCCATCATTACATAAAATAAAATAATAAAAATATCATTTCATCACCTAAAATACAACACCAAATCTAATAGATGAAGGAAAAATGATAACAACTAAAATCTTTGTAACTTCTATTCATCCTTCCACTATCAAACTAACAACACAATTTAAAAGAAATGAGATGTAAGGTATGAGTCCAATTTGTTCACTATTTATACACCTCTAATCATACTATTTAAGGTAAATTGGTCAATTAGAATTGACATAATATGCCCATTATTGAGCAACATTTATTTTCTTCTAGAATTTATATAATATTATTTTAGGTAAATTTATTTGGAGTCTTGCTTTTATATTTATGTAGATGTAATATAGATTAGTTTAATTGTATTAGGCATTAGCTCAAATTAGGAGGGAGAACTGTAACAACATTAGCTGCTAATTTTTTGCAATCCATTAAGTAACTTCCTATGTTTATTTGTTGATAATTGCTATATTTAATAAATAGCTGACAAATTTTTTAATTAAAAATTGTATGAAACTAAAAAGAATTTCTTGTAGCAATTATTTATATAATATTTCGATATATATATATATATATATATATGATCAGGTGAGAATAGGAGTTACTATGAGAAATAAGAATAAATCTCGCGCGTCCATCTCATCAAATCGACGAACAAGATTCATTCTCAGCATATTGAAAAACGCAGCATTTTTGTCCCAATATCGTGCAGTTTTAGTCTTTAAAGGCTCAAACTGTAAAAATACTCAAACACAAACAGCAACCTGCATTTTAAGCCCGATTTACTTCATTTTTAGCCCAATTTACCTCATTTTTAGCCCGATTTACTTCATTTTTACATAAATACGAATTAAAAAAAATTAAACATCTTCTTCTTCAACAACAACACGAGCGTAGTCTCTATAAAACTCAATACCAACATCAACAGTTCTTAAAACTATGCCCTTAAAATGCTTCATCTTATTAACACACTTTGGAATAAATGAACATGTAAGATACAAAAATGCACAAAGTTAACACTAAAGATGCACAATATAATAGAAAAAATGAACGTCGATCTGAATAAAACAAATTTTTTAAAACTATATTCATGCATAATTAACAACGTCGGGACCGAACACGAATGCGAAATCCAGAAACAAAGAAAAAAAATCTGATCGACAAAAGAAATATAAATCAATTCGAACAAAGA
>JAPKLW010001570.1:161378-179237 GCA_026898455.1 Plectranthus barbatus
AAAAAATCTGATCGACAAAAGAAATATAAATCAATTCGAACAAAGAATGATAAATGAACATGTAAGATACAAAAATGCACAAAGTCAACACTAAAGATGCACAATATAATAGAAAAAATGAACGTCGATCTGAATAAAATAAATTTTTTTAAACTATATTCATGCATAATTAACAACGTCGAGACCGAATACGAATGCGAAATCCAGAAACAAAGAAAAAAATCTGATCGACAAAAGAAATATAAATCAATTCGAACAAAGAAGGAAGAAGAAATCAAATCGCGCGAAGAAATGAATAAAAAATCTAATGAGATACTATTTCAGATTTAAAAAAAAAGCTAAAATTACAAAAATAACCTTAATTTTGCAAAACTGCAGGATAATCGAGGAAAACTGCACACGGAGTAAAATAGATCATGAGCGTTGAAATCACAAAATCAAAGGTTAAGATTTATTCTTATTTCTCATACTAAAAACTATTCTCATATAATCACTACTCTATATATATAATTATAATTATTTACTTATTTTTGTTCATTATTATTTTGTTACCTAATATAAGATTAATCAGAAATGAAATTGAGTTCAAGATAATTAAATTATTCATGACCGTAAAAATAAAAATAACATTAAATTGATATATTTATAATTGATAAATTTACAGATAATTGATAATTCAATAAATTAAATAATTATTTATTATAACAACTTCTAAACCATTAATGAAACTAATTTCATAATTAACATATAAATAAAAATAATAATTAATTATACATTAAAAATATAAAATCTATCTTTGAATTTCAGAATAAGTATTCTCCCATCTTCAATAAATTAATTAATAGTAATTAAACATGAAATAAAATGATTAAAAACTTACCATATTTGCTAATTATTACTTAATATACAAAGTGATTATTTTTGGAAACTATTTTTGGGGGAAAAATTTTTTGGGGAGGGGTTTTGCCTTTCGATATATATATATATATATATATAGATGAAAAGTCAAGTCACTTATCAAAGAATTAATCAGTCAACATCAAATATAGAGTAGCAAATTAAGCTTGCGCTTTTTGCCTCATTAACATTCAACCCATAAACATTATTCAACCTAATAACTCATAAAATTATATTTTATGCTCATGGAATATCCTAAACTTTTATTTTCTTTAATTTGGCATGAAATAGGATAATTTATATCTAATATGTTTATGAAATCTTAACAAAGAAAAAAGAGAATTGTTTGATAAATAACGTTAAGACTTCATCACATATTGGTTATTGAGTTTGACACACCGTGACACTGCTCATTAGGACAAACCACAAACAAAACCAAATACATTAAAACAAAATAATGTTTTTGTCCATTTCCTTTCCACCTTTACATATGCAAATTTTAATGAGTCTTTTACGTGCATTCCACGAAAATGAAAGATAATAAGTGAACTCATCTTAAATTCAATATTATTTTTCAAAAAATCATAGTGCAACAAAGATTAATGCACGTAGTCAAAGTAGTATGTTTTTATCGAATATGGTATGTTGTAGTGTACAATGCACAATGCCAAAAATACGCCAAAAACTGACTTCAAGATGCTGAAGTAATATTTTTTTTATAAAATTTAATATAAGCTCATATGTGAGTGAACCAAATCAAAACCAATTGACCATATATTAAAAGAATTACAATTCGTACCTCAGGTTGGATAATTTTTGCATAGGGTCCTCTAATATTGAAAGCAACATATTTAAATAGAGCTGAGTATGTAGATGAGAATGACAAAAACAAAGTTTTTGTACTGGGTTTAATTGTGGGAATAACTTCTTTCCAATAAATACTTATCATTAATACTACCATTCCCTTAGTTTTTTGAATGACCACATAAAGAATCTCATTAATGTGCAATTCAAGAATGATATGATAGATGAGTCCAAGGCCAACCGTTTCTCCTCTTTTTCGGCATTGGCCACACAAAAGTTGATTCTAAATGAGTATTGGAAATTAATTCATTCGTCAATTGATATCGAAAGATCACCTTTAGTTTATCACAGGGGTGGAGCCACATGAGTGCTCATGGGGGCTACCGACCCCACGGCCATCTGAAAATCCTCAGAAATATATGTATATGGATGTGAACTTTTATTGCCGGAATCTGGAATGAAAGGAAATGTTGCAGCAGCGGAAATATTTGGACTTTTGGGGAAGAAGGCATAAACATAAAAAGAAGAAGCGTGTGTAGGTCTTTCAAGTGAAAACACGATTTCACTTGCAAATGATAAAATTACTTTTAAATAAAGAATAGCCCAATAGGTAGACATGTTCAAAATATACTTTTTTCTTCCTTTTTTTGTTAAAATATTACGGTCTCTTTCTTGTTCAAAATAGGAATAACATTTCTTTTGTCACCAGCATAAACTATTTTTTTCTCTCTTGTTTTTCTATTAAAACTATTTATTCCAACTCTTGATTTTATATAGATTCTCGTGGGTTTGATTGTTTAAATTTCTTAACGAATGTTTTTAAATTATTAATGGCTTGAATTTAATTGTATCATATTGATTTGAGCTTAAATTAAAGTTATAGATAAAGGTAAGCACTAGGAGTTTTATAGATTATAATTATAATAGAAAATCTGAAAGATAAAATGTTGTTATTTTTCAAAACTTAATTTTAGAGATAGTTGATTAATGTTAAAATAATACTCATGGGGACTTGTTGTCATTTTATTAATATTGTTAGGTTAGTTTTATTTGTCAAGGACTAGAACACAAGGTCTATTACAAAATTTGTTAGAATCTACTTTTATTATTATTATTTTTTAACAAAAGTGCAAGATCAAAACAGGACAATATAATAGAAATTGGGGAATTTACTTTTATACAATGGAAAATTATATGTAAACAAATGATGAAGCTTTGGAAAAAAGTTATTAGTTCATTAATACTAGTGAGAATTCAAATGACATTGTTACTAAATTATTGAAGCCAACCTCCACGGTTATCAAATTCTGCATCCGCCACTAGTTTATCATGAATATCTCTTCTATTATATGTAAGTTTGCAAAAGTTGGGAGAGCTCATTCTACGAAAATTAAATAAATACTACTCTTTTCTTCTTACTTAAACTAAAAAAGGAAAAAAGTAACAGCAAAAAAATAGAAAATACTTATACAATTGTATCATCTTGCAATTTTCATAGCTTGGTAAGCTTCTCATTCTCAGAAAAAAACCAAAAAATAAATTAAAATCTATAACTTCGTATATGAGATAAAAGTCCAAACCTGATATTGGATTCGTCATCAAATTGAGCAAAGCGATAAACTCATTTTTAATCAGTCAAAAGCGACCATTAAGTCTAAAATTGAGCTTTCTCAAGTTAAATCTATTGATCAAATTAAAAATATCTTGAAAAATAAAAAATAAGAAGTCATGATAATTATTATGATAAAACCACTACCTTACCTTTCTCTCATTCCATTCACCTTCTGCAAAACCCAGATATGCGAAGAGCTTAAATGATGAACTATCAATCAAGTATTCAGCTAAGGATCAATCTTTTCGATTTCTTTCATCTAAATGTTTAAGTGTAATTGGAATTAGTATTCTACCTCAAATACAACAAATTTGAATTAGGGTTTTGCAAATCGAGATAAAAGAAAAACTATGAAAAGTGCATTGGATTACCTACACGGGTGAATCTGGTTCTTTAGAGACTTTTTGCTCAGTCATGGAGAACTCTTCCTTTCATAAAATTAACTTTAATGTTTGAAGGCAAGTTTTGGGAAAACAAAACAGAGGCACAAAGTAGACGACTCACATTTTAATATCAATATAGATCGGAAGTATATTTTCAGCATCCGATGAAAACTTCGAACATAGGATCCAATAATTGGCCGTCTTTTTGGCAGTGTCTTCATAATTTTCTTATGTTGGAGACTTGGGGCAGTTTTTAGCATGAAGAAACTGGTAGCGCCAATCTCACCAGTGATGTGGGTGAAGATGTCCACAACCTGATTCAAACTTCTACGGTGTCTATGGTTTGTGAAAGTTAGAATTGAAGAAAAAAATGAGAGAGAAAAGTAATGCATGAATTGAAAGAATTTAATAAAATGAGAGAAGACATACTTCATTCTGACACACATATTCGTTTCCCTTTAGACTATCCTCATCAATGACCGATCATTACCTAACCATTTAATAAAATATTCATTTATCTTTCATCCACATCACAACCTACAATCTAATATTATTTACATCTCACATCAGTGACCCAATCCAACCTAACTTTTCAAATAAAATATTAATTTTTCACACTTTCAATATAAAATATAAAATTTAAACAATATTTTAAATTCGTAAATGTAATAAATAAATATAATGTACCAAGAATTCGTAATTTAAATAAAAAGCAAAGAAAATTATAAATATATCTTAAATTAATAATTATAATAAATAAATTTCATTTACTAAAAATTGTATTTAAAAATAAGTGAAAATTTTCAATTATGATTGTACATTTTATTTTAAAATTATTTTATACATTTAAAATATTTCTTTTACAAATAATAAGAAAGGAAAGTAAATATTCAATCTTAAAAGGAATAAACAAAACTGAAGTAGAAAACAATAAAAGTAAGAAAATAGCAAGAAAAATAAAATAAAAAATAAAAAGTAAATATAAATGGGATAGGGGGGAGAGAAACACGTGCCCCGTATTTCATTGTGCATAGAAGAGAGAGAACACAATAGAAGAGAGAGAAAGGACGGTTGCAGCTGTTTATCTGACAGTCATGGTTGCAACACTTCTTTTAATTATGATTTATTTTTATAATTATATAATAATATTATAATGGTGGCCTGATGAATTAGGCCACCGTTGTTGATAGTCTTAGTATGACAGGCATTTGATTCTCTTCATTCTTTTTAAATTTCAAATTTCAAAACTATGGGCATATATATATTATTTTATTTTCTAAATAGGTGCGGGCTTGAAAAGAACCTGTATGTGCATGATTTTTTGACTGTCGGCGGGAAAATTACCAGAAATTCGCGTTTTTGCAACCGAAAAATCGGTTGCAAACTGCTGTTTTGCGACCGATTGGCGACCGATTTTGTCCGTCGCAAAAACCTTGGTTGCAAAAAAAATTGCGACCGAAAATGAATCCGTCGCAAATAAATTTCCTTCAAAAAATAAATTTTAAAATTTTTTTGAACCAGTTTTGAACCGGTCGGTCCAACCATCAAATCTGGTGGCTTGCGTCCAAGAGGGTTCGAACTCGGCACCTCCCACACGCGTGCCGCGCGCGTTACCACTGAACCAAACAATAATCTCATTCTTTATACGTACTAAAAAATATACATATTTAAAAAAAAAAGGAATTTTGCGACCGATTTGCGACCGAATTCGATCGCAAAATTTAGCGACGGAAAAATAGGTTGCAAATCCGTCACAAAAAATCTGCGACGGAATATCCTGTCACAATTCCGTCATAAAATTTAAAATTTCTATTCGGTCGCAATTCCGTTGTTAGTTGGTCGCAAAATTGCGACCCTTTTTTTTGTCGCAAATCGGTCGCAAATTCGCAATTTTTTAGTAGTGAAGTTTGGGCGTCTGCTATTGTGCAGTCCGTCTTCCCTTTAGTATATAGATTAGATAGTGGTTCGCAATCAACGTCCTACGTCCACTCTTCCAAACCACTAAGATACAGATTTACGAGTCTTCTCACAATCCTTGATCAGCCCGTCAGAAACCTCTGCCCTTCAGCCTGCTAACGTCACTCTCCCAGAAACTTCGTGTAAGCCCGCTTCTTCTTCAGGTTGAAGTGAGGATGCACCCCGCAATCTACAAACTGGATAGTTGGATGTTTACATGTTCTTCCTGTAGGGTTTTTCCGTGAACCGAATCACCAAAACCAAACTGAACCGGATCGATTTATGGATATTGCACATAATTTAAATTCACAAAACCCTAGCATGCTCCTATGAATTTAATAACCAGTATTGTGGATTGATGGATTACCATTATTCCGTCGAGTCTGTACCGATCTTTTGCGTTTGAATTCCAAACTTCAATTAAACCACGCAATTCGATTTTATCTGCGGAAGTAGAAATTAGCAATCTAATTTCTAGATAAATTCGAAAATAAGAAAGAAGATGAGAAGAAAATCTTGTTCTCCAGATCAGATCTTCAGGGCTGTGTCCCAATGCTGTTCAGATCTACTACTGGTGAGGACTCCGTAGATCTGTATTCTGAGCAGGACCAGAATCGAAATTCTCCTCCTTTCTTCTCCAAAAACGGCGCCTCTCTCTCTCTCTAGGTTTAGTGTGTTTCAACTGTGTTACAACTTATGAGAGAGAGCTGTCTATTTATAGACTTAGGGTTGTAAACTCTAATGGGCCTTTTTGGGCTCAATTCAGCATATTTAATTTGGGCCAGTCCTGGGACCTAATGCAAATAATAAAGTGGGCCTATAAATTAATTAATATTCATGTCCACAACCCAGGACATAATTAATTAATTAATATTAATTCTTTTTCACCACAGAATTAATACTGACATTGTTGGGAAATTTGGCTAAGTTTCCTTTCCCCAGTAGCTACTTGTTTAGATTCTAGTTTTTGGTGTTTTGGTGGATCAAATCCTAAGTCCTACCAGCGTCAGTTTGTCTCTAGAATAGCTCTAGTCTCAAATGTAAAGTCCTGTTTAGGTCTTTTGAGTTGTAAGTCGCAGCTGATCAAAGACTCATGCTGGCACTGTTCACCAGCATGAGAAGTGCTTACCACTGGTTACTGTTCACCAGTTGGGAAAGTCTCATCCGAAGGCGGCTGACAAAGACTCGTGCTGACACTGTTCATCAGCATAAGAAAGAGCTAATGACTGGCACTGTTCACCAGTTGGGAAGGATTTCACCAGCAGGCGGCTGACAAATCCTACCAGCAGAATACGTGTTCTCACTGACACTATTCACCAGCGGTGAAGCCACCAGTCATGGGAGATTCCAAGAAAAGGTTAACATCAGACATATTGGTAGACTTAGATTGTGCCAGCGCAAAGTCACCAGCAGAGACTGCCAGCACAAGATCACCAGTATGATCTACCAGTCGGATGTTACCAGCAGAATTCCAGATTCTCTCTCCCAGAGTCTTAGAGACAAAAAGATGATTCGTCTGAGGAATAAACTGACAAAGTATGACTTTAAGGGAGGATACCTTAAAGTCTATCAGTTCAAGACACCAGTTCCGATTCCTCGTACTGACGAATAGTGCCGTTCTGACATAAAGAGATCAATGTCAGATAAAGTGGACAAAAGCATGGCACTTTCCGGAAATTCCTACCTGCCGCCGTCTGAAGGACATGCGAGGACAGAGACCTTTTCCGGATGTGTCCAAACGGCTAGAAAATTTGAATGGGATCCCTCGGCTATAAATACCTGGGATCCACCAACATTCAATACTCTTCACCTACCGAAAGACTGCAAATTTATTACGCTCAAGCAAGTAGAAGCACATACATCTTTCGAGGCCTTTCTAAAGGCTATCCGTGTGTTGATTTATCAAACACGAGACTTCAAGCTTCCAGCTTGTAAGTTACTGATCTCTTTGGTGTTCTTTCTCTTCTGAGGAAGTTCACAGCAGCTCTTGTGCCAGCCAGCACTTGAGTTATTACGGGCTTTTGCCGTATTGAGAAGATACGTTCTTGGGAGAACTAAACACCCAGTGAAGCTGTGGAGGTTGAAGTGACGTGCTCGCACTCCACCAGCTGATCAGAGTTGAAGAAGGACAAGGCCGGGAGCGGTTGATCTAGTGAACTGGTGGACGAGGCATTCACCAGCTAGAGATAGATCGTAGGACGCTTGTACCCGATTACTCTTAGTGAAATTTCCAGTGCTACGACTGGAGAGTGGACGTAGATCAGTTGATCGAACCACTATAAATCCTTTGTCTTTTATCAGCTTTCTGCATTTCATTCTGATTTAAAACCCAGCACCCAAGTGCTGGTGTATATCTGAAAACTGATATAACTGTGTAAACAAGGCTAAAAACATTCTAAGTCTTGAGCTACCAGCTGACGAGCCAGTCGTCAGTCAGCTGAGTAACCAGCAGAGTGCAAGAAACGATTAACCATATTTTCCGCTGCTAAGTTATACTCTGATAATCCGGGACCAACAAGTGGTATCAGAGCGGTCGGTTCTTATAGACCGATTGTTTCTGAGTCGCTTAGGACCGAGATCCACGTTTCCTTGCACTCCTTTGTTTGTCTGTTGATTAGCTCAGGTACACGAAGATGAATACTCCGAAGCTACTCGACTACAAGAATGTGAAGCATGATATATGGCGAAAGAGGTCGCTCATTTCTCTGAAGAGCATCCATCCGGAAATGAAAGATGTGCTGGAGAAAGGGCCAATCGAGATCACCATGATACAGCACCAGCTAGGAGATCGTCCAGCTGCTGTGATCCCAAAGCCTCAAGACGAATGGAACGCCGAGGACAGGAAGCGGAATCAGTTGGATTCCATTGCTCACGAGTTGATCCTGGCTTCTCTTCCAGAGTCGCTGATGGAGGAAGCCCTCCAGTTTGACAATGCCAAGGGAGTATGGGATTATCTTGATAGTCTATGTCAAGAAACTGATCAAATGAAATGCAACAAATTGCAGGTTGCGGTGGACAAGTATGAGTCCTTCCAGATGCTGCCTGGAGAAACCATCAAGGAGATGGAGGCGAGATTCAACGCCATTGTCAGCGAGCTAAAGTCACTGGACAGGACGTACTCAAATGAAGATCTTAATGCCAAGATCCTGTCCAAGATGCCCAAGGAGGACTGGTTCGTGAAGACCACAGCTCTGAAGGAGAAGGACTTGTCCAAGATGACTCCCAAGGAGTTATTTGCTCAGTTGCAGGCACACGAGTGGGATATCCAGATGGTAAACAAGAATGAGGCCATCCGGAACATGGGATCCCCCAGCATCAAAGCTCAAGACGAAGCTTATTTCGTCAAGAAGGACTTCAAATGGAAGCACAAGAAGCCCTTCCATGCTGACAGACCTGCTGCCCAGCACAACCAGCAGAAAGAGATCCCAGCCACATCGGGATCTAACTCAAAAGACAGCGAGGGCTCTATCGCTGACCTTGAGCAGCAGATGAAACGACTGGCTGTCCTTCTGGAGAAAGCCAAGTCAAAGCAGGGAGTATCTCTGAGCTCAACTGACGGAAAATTTGTCAAGAGAGCTCCCCGTGCTTGCTACCAGTGCCAATCCCCTGATCATTTAAAGTTTGAATGTCCACAGGTGGACAAAAATGAGCGGGAAAGGCTAAAGAAGCTCTTTGAAGAGCGCGCCTCCAAGGCCGTTGCCAAGGCCATGCTGACCAGGACAGAAGTTCCTGATATTCCTGACCATGACGACGGAGAGTATGAGTCAGACGAAGAGTCAGAAGAGGAAGCTCTACTGGCACTTATGGCAGCCTTCGGAGAAGAGTCAGCTGAAGGAAGTGCTGACAGTGAAGAGGCACTTGCAGCTGATGATCAGGTACAATCATCAGCTTCCCCAATGCATATCATGCCTTCTATCAGTTTAGACGATTCTGAGTCGCGTTGCTCCGACTCAGAAGCTGTCACTATAGACATTCTTCAAAAAGAATTTTTAAAATTTTATGAAATAAAGAATGTCTTGGCTGGCGAAAATGCTTCGCTGAAAGATCAAGTTTCTATTTTGACCAAGGAGATTGAAAAATCGAGGTCAGTCAGTGAAGAGCTAGCCACTTTGAAAAAGACTCACTTTGAGTTGCTCCAAAATTTTCAAATTACAAAAACTGAGCGAGATAATTTTCACAATCTCGTTCTGGAGCAAGAAAATAGAATAAATTTTCTAAATAAAGGCTCAAAAGACTTGGAAGCAGCTCTAAGTCATTGGAGAAAGCCTTCTGATAAGTCTGGGTTGGGATTTACAAAGGATTTGAGCAAAAACCAACCCGAACTCTCAGCTCATAAGGGTAAGGGCAAACTGGTAAATGCATCAGCACCAGCTGGTAATACCAGTCAGTCCCGAATGGCTGATCAGCACAGGAATAATAAGACCAGATACATAGGTGAGTCATCACGACAAAATCCTCAACTGGCAAGATCCTCTGCTGACAGGACGCCAGCATACCCGAAGACGCAGACTAAGCCGAAATATTCTAAGGCAAGGAAGTCAGCGTCAGCTGCCAGTGGAATCCGACAGCCAGCACCAGCTGTCCAGAGATTCCACGCCCAACCTTACAAGTATGCCAGTTGCCAGCATGCTTACAAGGGATCCAAATCTCAGCGGAATACTGAGAGAAGGATATTTCCCGATAGAAGGAACACCTATCGGAGGCCTGAGCCCAATCAAAACCTTTTCTCAAGGGCTGGGAAGGCTAATCATCGTGGTCCACAATTCCAGAGACCACCAAGGCTACACAAGCGGTCGAAAAGAAATTTCCGACACCCTCGGAGGAAGAATACTTCCAGAGGAACCGCACACACAGCCACACCTTCCAAAAGCAAACCCATGCATTACTTTAAAAGGAAGGGAAAGGCCACAAGTGATGTCAGCAAGGGTAACACCGAGCTGAAGATTACTCAAGTCTGGATTCCAAAAGGAATGATCCAGAGATCTAACCCTGCAGGACCCGCTGATGATCGGGGACCTAAATAATTTCATTTTCTTGCAGGAACAGGATCATGCAACACAACTTCAGAGATCGAGCGAGTGGATCATAGATAGTGGTTGCTCGGCTCATATGACTGGTGAGGAGTTCTTATTTTCTGAGCTCACCAAGGTCAGAGGACCTCCAGTTATTTTTGGTGATAACTCCAAGGGCAGAGTTATTAGCAAGGGCTGCATCGAGAAGGATGATGTCAGAATTGTGGATGTATCCCTTGTCACCAATCTGAAGCACAACCTCCTGAGCATCAGTCAGCTGTGCGACAATGGTTATACCATTGTGTTTGATAAATCAGGGTGCCAGATCAAGAATGAAGAGTCTGGCGAGACCAAGCTAAAAGGTGTCAGGAAAGGAGGTCTCTATGTTGTTGACTGGCAAAGCGGGAAGACTGATACATGCTTTGTAGCCACCTGTTCCATGGAAACTAACTGGCTGTGGCACAAAAGGTTAAGTCATCTAAATTTCAAAACTATTAATTATCTAACCCAGCATGATCTTGTAGATGGTCTTCCCAAGGGCGGGTTCAAGAAGGAAGGAATTTGCAAAGCTTGCCAGCAAGGCAAACAAACTAAGAAGTCCTTCAAGAACCAGTCGCCAGTCTGCCCCAGTACCAGTCAGGTACTCGAGTTGTTACACATGGACCTGTTTGGACCAGTAACACCGCAAACCATTGGAGGAAGACGATATTCGCTGGTGGTAGTCGATGACTACTCGCGCTATACCTGGGTAAAGCTTCTCAGAACCAAGGATGAGGTGAAGATCATTCTTCCAGAATTGATCATCCAAGCTCAGAAACAGAGAGAAGCTGTGGTAAAGCGAATTCGATCGGACAATGGGACTGAATTCTGCAACAGTCTGCTGATGGATTTTTGCGCGGAGGCCGGGATCAAACATGAGAGATCTACTCCAAGGCAACCGCAGCAGAACGGACTGGCAGAACGTAGGAACAGGACGCTGAAAGAAGCGGTCCGGTCCATGCTGGCTGAGTCCAGCTTGGGACAGAGTTTCTGGGGAGAAGCGTTGGTGACTGCCTGCTACACTCAGAATAGAAGCGGGATCAACGACAGACTCCAGAAAACTCCCTACGAAGTGTATTTTGGTCGTAAGCCTTCTATAGCTCATCTTCGTGCATTCGGTTCACCATGTTATATCCATAATAATGGGAAGTCGAAGTTAAATTCTTTCTCACCTAAGGCTGATGAGGGTGTGTTTGTCGGATATGGACATCCCTCTCACAAGGGCTATAGAGTATTTAACAAGACTACCCAGCTTGTGGAAATAACATGCAATGTTGTTTTTGATGAAGCTACTTTAGTGCGCAGGACCTTACGCCAACTGGCTGAAGATGTTCCTGAGGTCGAGGATGTCAGCGACCAGTTGGGCAGGAATTCTTCCGATGCTCAACCAACTGGTTCGACTAGACCTATGAATGGATCATCTTCTCAACCAGTTACCTCAGGTGCCCATCAGCAACCTGAGAGGGTCGGTGATGCAAATGACCTTGCTGAGACCTTACACTCAATCTCCCTGAGTGGATCTAGCAAAAATCAAGGGGGAATTCCGACTGGAATCTTTGAGCCAGAAGACAACGATGAACCAGCTGGAATGGAGGTACCAGCTGATACTGACAACGTTGGTGAAGGTTCGGGAAGTCAGTCAGACAGAGTAGCTGATGAAGAAGTTCCAACTGGTGATCAACAACCAGTTGTAGTTCCAGTTCCGACTGGTGATGTTCAACCGCCAGTTATTCTTCCAGCTCCGACTGGTGGAAATGTGGAAGCACCAGTCGTCAGGACAGAAGAACCTGTTTCACAGCCGGCACCAGCAGTCGCTGGTCCTCCCAAATGGCTGAGGGATCACCCAACCGATGCTATTCTCGGTGATCCGGAAGGTTCAGTTAAGACTCGACACGGCAGTGCGCTCCTAAGTTGCTTTATTTCTCAAATGGAACCTACTTCCATAGGAGTTGCGCTAGAATCTGCTGATTGGATTAATGCCATGCAAGAAGAGCTTGCTGAATTCACTCGCAACAATGTTTGGGACTTGGTGGAGAGACCATCACATCAGTCAGTGATTGGCACCAAGTGGGTTTTCAAGAACAAGCGAGATGAAACTGGCACCGTGGTCAGAAACAAAGCTCGTTTAGTCGCCAAAGGTTACAGGCAGTGTGAAGGCATCGACTTTGATGAGACCTTCACACCAGTTGCAAGAATGGAGGCGATACGGCTGTTCCTTGCTTATGCAGCGTATCACGGCTTCACGATGTTCCAGATGGACGTGAAGAGCGCCTTCCTGAATGGCGAGCTAAAGGAGGAGGTTTATGTCGAGCAACCTCCAGGCTTTGAAGTTGGCACCAAAGTGTACAAGCTGAGAAAGGCCTTGTATGGATTGAAACAGGCGCCCAGGGCTTGGTACGAAACGCTGTCACAATTCCTCACCAGCAATAGATTTCGGAAAAGGAAGATTGATAGGACTCTCTTTCTTCTCAAGGATGGAGGTGACATGCTAATGGTGCAGATCTATGTTAATGACATCATATTCGGATCAAGGAATATAACTCTCTGCGAGAAGTTTTCTCAACTGATGCAGACATCATTTCAGATGAGTATGATGGGCAAGTTAACATACTTTCTCGGACTCCAGGTCCAGCAGTCAGCTGATGGAATTTTTATCAGCCAGCGGAAGTATACGAAGGAGTTAATTCAGAAGTATTGCCCAGAGAAAACTAAGTCCCTCAGAATACCTATGAGCACCAGCTGTCAGATATTTCTTGATGAGCAAGGTGAATCAGTTGATCCTACCATCTACCGAGGAATCATTGGATCACTTCTCTATCTCACAGCCAGCAGACCCGACATTTCGTACTCAGTCGGAGTGTGTGCCAGATTTCAAGCCAATCCGAAAAGGTCACACATGGAAGCTGCAAAGAGGATAGTAAAATATCTGAAAGGGACTGAATCTCTTGGAATATGGTATCCCAGAAATGATGAGCTCACACTCATTGGATATTCAGATTCAGACTTCGCTGGATGCCGTATTGACCGAAAGAGTACCAGTGGTACGTGTCAGTTTCTAGGACACAAGCTAATCAGCTGGTTTAGCAAGAAGCAGCACTCAGTTGCTACTTCTACCACTGAAGCTGAGTATGTTGCCGCTGCCAGTTGCTGTGCTCAAGTTATCTGGATCAAGCAACAACTGGAGGATTATGAGGTGGACACTGGCTGTGTTCCCATCTATTGCGACAACAACAGTGCTATGTGCATCACGAAGAATCCGGTTCATCATTCTAGAACCAAGCACATAGATATTCGACATCACTTCATACGTGATCATGTCGAAAAGAAGGATGTCAGCGTGGACTACATCAGAACTGAAGATCAACTGGCTGACATCTTCACCAAACCCCTTCCAGAAGCAAGATTCAAGGAGTTGTGCATCAAACTCGGTCTTTTGGAGATTGATATGAGCCCAAGTGTTGAGGAAGAATGAGTCCCAGCTCTCATTCTGTTCTTGATCTTCTGAAGGACGCTGATTACGACTAAGTCCAAGCTCTTAGTTGTTTTTATTTAAGTAGTATCTCAAGATCACTGATGGCTCCTACTGGCGGAACTTATCTCTCAAATGTCCAAGGAAATGAGTCCCAGCTCTCATTTCAATTTGCCAGCACAAACCATCAGTTGAAATAGAATTGGGTCCCAACTCCCAATTCCAAGTGATGATGAGGAGTGGATTTCTTGGAGAGAAGATTATGCGGAATAAAATTGAGTCCAAGCTCTCAATTTTCTCTATCTTTCAAGTTGTCAGCAGACAACTGGCGAATTTCCTACGACTGATGAAATTGAGTCCCAGCTCTCAATTCATCCAAGTACTCGGGAGCCAGTCGTAAGTACCAGTTGTCAACTGGTAAGGAGGCCATGCTGACAGGGGGAAGTGTTCAACTGGTATATGCTACTTATGACCAGTTATGCCAGCTGTCGCAGAAAAGGCGGGATTGTTCAAATCCGACTAGCGTGTACATCTCTCAGAATTTAATGCGGCATTTAATGCCACATTTAATGTGCACAGTGTCTGCGCAGTCCGACGCTTGGTTGACACCAATCGCTGCGTGCCACGTCAGCTCCACGTCGTGGCGCCCGTCAGCACGACCGCGCACGTCACCACAGGGAACCGGGCCTGCTGATGACCGTCGATCCTCGCGTGCTGAGCGTTGATCCTGGACGTCTGATCCTGCATGGGCCGAGTACAAATACCCGATCACTTCCTTCGGGTTAACCTTTATGTTTCCCTACTTTCAGAACCCTAATATTTTCAAAATTTCTCTCATCTTCCCTTGAGATTTTCTGAAACTTGAAATTTTTTCTGAAGTCATGGCATCATCCTCTCGACCTACAGCTGATAACCCTCCATCTACATCTACATCATTCTCGTCTGGTTCACCAGACCTACCAGTCGCTGAAGCTCATATGCCTACGTATACTGGCATAGTGAAGATCGAAGATATCGATTACACCTATCCGTTCGCCCGATTGGTTCAGTTGAACAGGCCGGCGACCAGGCGACAGCTCTCTAACGCTCAGATAAGGACTGCTCAGGTCCAGAAAGAGAAAATTTTGAATGCGAAATTGGCTCTGAAAAATTTTGGGGAGGAGCTGATGGAGATGATTGATCGAGAACAGCTCCGTCAGTACCTCACGGCGACGCCCACGACCTTCCACCCTCATATGGTTGCGGAGTTCTATGCTAGGGCGGTCATTGCTAACGACAGGAAGTCGTTCACCACTTCAGTTTTCGGCCACCTGATCACCATCACCGCGAAATACCTCGCCGCTCTCTTCGGACTGAGGAATGAAGGAGAGGAAGTGGACACGTATCATCAGGATAATACAGTGGAATTCCGGAGGAGGTGGGCGCAGTGGAAGAAGCCAGAAGTCACCGTCTTCCGTACTGGAATGAGGAAGTCAGAAATGGAAGAATATTGGCAAATGGTATGCGACATTGTAGTGCGCATGCTACAATGTGAGGTCGGATCGTACGCTGAGCTGAGCCTGCGCAAGTTTTCAGTGATGTGTGCGCTTGTCGACGGGATTGAGGGCAACTGGGCTGAATTCTTCTTCGGCCGGTTGCTGGAAAATGTAGACAGAAACATCTCTGTTCCGACTGACGGCAGGTTTACTCACGCCGTATCCTTTGGGCTGAGGATCAGCCACATCCTGGAGATGGAATTGGGTGATGGCGTGGATCAGGGGGAACAGCTGGTTGGTTCCGATTTCATACCAGCCACGAAGGTGAAGCTGCCTCGCCCAGATTACAAGAAGCCACGCAGGCTGACAGGGAAGTCAGCAGTGGACCCTGCTGAGGTCGTTTCTGAGGAGGACTCAGAAGACCTGGGGGAGCAAGTGCCAGCTATGGCTCTCCCGCTGACAGCAGAGGCAAGGGCAGAGTTGAAGAGGAAGCTGGAGACGGAGTCTCTCTTCGACACCATGGAAAGCGCGGTGGCTGAGGCGACTGGTATCTACCCACGGGACGTACAACTTGTACCAGTCACCAAGAAGCCATCCCACAAGAAGCCTAAGACTCACCAGCATCAGCAGCCACCATCAGCTGTTGCATATGACCCTGAGTCTGGGAAGATCTCCATCCCAGTCAAGAAGTCCATTCTGGGACTGACTGAGGAAGAGATGCTGGAGAGGATGACCCGTAAGCGAAAGAGGGTTCAGACCAGAGCTCAGAAGCTGGTGGAGCAAGCGAAGAAGGAGCAACAAGCTTCTCTTGTAAGGAAGAAACAGGCCCAGGCAAGGCTGAAGGCCTTGGCCGACCAGCGTAAAAGAGAGGCTGAGCTGGCAGCCCGCGATGAAGCCTTTGCACAGGTGCAGGCTGAGCATGAAGCCAGACGTCAGGCGCAACTGGCGGAGCAGGTGCACCAGGTGGCTAAAGGCAAATGGGAAGTTGCCCCAACTACAAGTGCCAGGCCACCAGCACCAGCTCCAGGCGAGATCTTATCCGATGAATCCTTTACTCGCCTGCTGGTGATGGGCGCTGATGAGGATGTACTATCCCTTGTGGATAAGTACCAGGAGGAGGAGGTCGCTGAAGTCCCTCCACCCGCGCAAGGGGGTGGTGGAGGTGAAGAAGACCCACTGGCCGCGCAAGGGGGTGCCAGTGGAGGAGTTGAGGAGCGGGCGACCACCCCGGTAAAACTGGCGAGTTTTTCAGACATGAGCTCAGACTCTGAGGATGCAGAGGAGCCAAGGGCTGAGGAGCCAGAGCAGGAGCCAGCTGAGGAGGTAACACATTACTCCATGGTGCAGAGGATGGAGCCAAGGGATCTGTTCCCAGACATTGATGATAAGGCTCGTCGTCCTGCCAGTCGCCCCCGATCTACAGATGCCTCGACATCATCTTCCGGGCAACCAGCAGCATCCTCTTCATCACCAGCTAGGCGTGCACGTACTGAAAGGCGACCTTACATGCTCTGCATCCAAGAGCATCAACTGGTTGATGAGGAGACATTCCAGTCGCGAGTGACAGGGGTACATCGGTGGGAGCACCGCGGGGCAATGGCGTTTCTAAATTCACGAGTGCCTGAGCCTTCAGCATTCAACATCATCCCCTTTAGCGGACTCCCCCACCAGTCGGTATATGCCTCAAGAATCTTTGACTGGTGCCTGCCCCTGCAGCCAGTGGAATACTACAATTCCACTCTCTATGAGTATGCTGAGAACATCACGGCGGAGGTGGAGAATGCCGTCAATGACGAAATGATATCCAGCTACCGACGACTCTGGAGGGTGGATCCGGAACTATGTCTAGAGTTCCGGAGGTGGACGATTTTTGATCGATGCCAGCACCTGCTGACAGTGGAGAAGCGGGCGGTACTCTATGCCAGGCTGGGTCTTGGCTACTGGAGAGCGGAGGAGGAGTGGGCTCTCATGCCTTCATGGGCACTGATCCTGATTGCCCCCAGCAGCTGTCTACAAGGAGGATCAAGCGCCGCTTGCTGCAAATCGCTGAGTATAGGCAGCTGACTGGAAGCTCCGGCCTCCCGCCACTGAAAAGGATCAAGTTACCTTTCCTCCAGTTTCGAGTCACCAGTCGGGGGTACCAGCTGACGTACGCGCTCCGTCGCCTCAAAGTGCTGGTTACCCTCCCGAGGATCCCTCCCTACCATGCTAT
>JAPKLW010001571.1:0-36994 GCA_026898455.1 Plectranthus barbatus
ATCGGAAAAGTGTCGGAGAAAGGGCAAAAAATGGTGAAAGCAGGGGCAGTTCGGCCAAGCGGTGCAGGCTCGGCCGAGCTGAATGGAAGGCTGGGACAGAGACTTCGCTCGGCCGAGCGAGACATGCTCGGCCGAGCCACAGCTTGCCAGAAGACCCGCGGACATAACTCTCGCTAGGCCGAGCCATCTGGCGCTCGGCCGAGCCGCGCGCAGCTTCAAATATTATGATTGATCCCATTTTGCCCATTCTTCATCACAGTCGAAATTTCTTTCTCCATATATTTTCTTTGCTTCATTGTCATCTTTGTGTGTGTATCTTTACCCTTTTGAAGTGCCATGGCTAACAATCATGGAAGTAGACTATCTTCTTCTTCAATTTGCAGGCCTGAGGGATTTGATGACGATGAATATGCATGGTTCATTACATTGACACAACGGTAAGTGATTGGAACGACGTATCTTTGTCCGGAAACTTTGGAAGTGCTGGACTTGAAGAAGGATGTGTGGAAGTTGCTCACTCGCATAGGATGGAAGCAATTGCTTCATGGGAGATGGCCATCGTTGATATGTGCGTAAAATGACCTATTTTTTGATGTGTGAACTTGCATGTTTGTGTCCATTTTACTCCCATATCATATGTTTTTGTTGTTCTTTGGTTGTGTTTTTGTGTTTGGAATGGTGTAGGTTGTGTTTTGGGCATAAAACAACACTTTTGGATGAGTTTTGGATGAAAATTGCACGTGTTTGGAGTTTGGAGAGCTCGACCGGCCGAGCGGGTGCAGGACCGGTCGAGCGGGGCTTTCAGAGGGCTCGACCGGCTAAGCAAGTGCAGGACCGGTCGAGCACGAGCGGGCAGAGAGTTGGCTCGGTCGAGCCATGCCTTGCTCGGCCGAGCCAGATCGGCTTTTGGTGGTTTTGGCGGTTATTGATGGCTCGGGCGAGCCATTTTCAGCTCGGGCGATCCGAGGCCCTGTTTACTCATTATAAAAGGGGGAAAACGGTTATTTTGACAACTTTGAATAATTTTAGATAACTTCTACCTAAATTCTCTCTACGATTCCCATTTCCATCCCTTCCAAACTTCAATCAAACCTATCAAGGAGCTAAATCACCAATCCTTGGAAGAGAAGTGAAGATTCAAGGTGGTAGATCAAGGCATACAAATCCAATTGGGGAAGATTCCAATCTCTACTTTTCAAATTGTAATGGATGTAAATGAATTCAACTTTGTATTTGTACAATTGAAAGGTATGATGTTCTAATTCATTTTGGATGTTGATTTGAGTAAGGATGCATGATCATTTGGTTTGAGAATTGCTTGTTTACTTTCCTTTGAGAGCTTGAATTGCACTAGAACTTGTTCCTTACCTCCTAGGTGTAGGTAATAGCCAGCGTAGGAGGTAGTTGACGTGAATGCTGCAGCCAATACGCGGGCGGAATCGTCGTGAATAGTGTAGATTCATACGATTTTAGTTCCAATCCGAGTGCGGTGCTAGGTCGTAGGGCTTAATAATGTGATGGTTTGCAAGTCTTAGATCATCAACCGTTAGCTCGCCGTGACAAGGGGTTAACGAGTGTAGGGTCGATTGCTCAATCTCCTAGGAATTAAAATGTGTTTACATCAATGATTAACCTAATTCGATTGCATCTACATTCATTTCAACATCCTATCTTCCTAATTTGAGAATTTATTTGTCTTGGTTTACCGATTTGTGGAAAGAATTGATTGAAAGATGATTGTTGGTTTAATTCATTGTTTGTCATATGTTGTTAGCATAGGTTTAAATTGATTGCTTAGATTGATAGAAACTACTCAACGATTGAATCATGCCTGGCTATAGGACTTTGCCATAGTATCTCGGTATTCTAGCGGGCGAAGCGGGGAAGGACCTGGATTTGACAAATTTTATTCTTGTGTAGTTAGAAGTTTAATTTGATTGAACTTTTAGCCGCATCAATCGTTTGTGCGGGTGACGAGGGAATTTTTGGCATCTGCTCAAGTGATTCGTAGTGCAAATGGTGCTCCGGTTCTGGTAACTTTTAAATTTGCTGGTCAAGAGTTTTCTTTGAGTAGACAATATATTGATAGGATATTTGGGTGTTCAATGGAATCTGTGTATGCATTTGATGAGCTTAATCTGTTTGACTTTTGGAGATCGATTTCTGGAGTTAGTATTTTGGGAACTTTCGATGCACAATCTTGTAGGTCATGCTTGATTAAGAATCCTATCATTCGATATCTTCACCTTATGCTTGAAGGCTGGTCTTGTGGTTTCTATGGATCCGGTGTTGTTAGCATGTATGATTTTCAATTCCTGTTTGCATTATTGCATGGGAGGCCCTTTTCTATCGGAGGGTGGTTGATGGACAACTGGAGCAACACAATTGGTGCTGATAACTCAGTTATTTGTGGTGGTGGATTATTATTTCCGATCTTCAAGGCTTGTGGTTCTGATATGTCAGGAGTATTTGCTCCAGGGTTGAGCCTTACCACTTCTGCTCTTATTTCGAAAGCTTTTCTGGTTCCTGATAGATTGGGTGTTTGTTATTTCTATAAGTTTGGAGATGTGGGGATTGAATTACCTAACCGCGCTTTAACGAAGATTGATGATTTTGAGGATAGGTCAAATTGGTTGATGAGCACTGAAGCTCATTTGGATATGACGAGATTGGTGATGTCTCGATTTGAGGAGGTGCTTCCCAGTCCCTGCCGCTATTGTTGCTGTGACCAACCACCACAGGACCCAGCCGAATGAAGGATGTGCGAGTGCACTGGGTACCTTTTTACAAACTTAGTCTCACTTGACTAAGTTTGGGGGGAGTGCTCGGTATCCGGTGCCCTCTTTTGGTTCACTCCTTTATCTCTCTATCCTTATTATGCTTTCTAGTTTAGTTGAATTTCAAGAATTTGGAACTTCGATTGGGTTGTATTATGATTTACATCTACTTTGGATTTGGATTTGAATGATGATTTTGATGATTGATTTTGATGATTGAATGGATGGAACATTTTGGCAAGCTTACATGTGTTTAATTCTTTCTATTTGGTTTGTTGGTATGTGGGTGTGTAAAGGTTTGGAATGAATGGTGGAACAAGTGGATATTGCTTTATTTTTGTTGATGAATGGTTTGTGGAAGATGGTGGAAATGAGAATTTAATCGGCTAGTTTATGCTCAATTGTTTGGTGGTGTGTATGTTGCTTTGTAGTAGGTGCAAATAAGGAATGGAGGGCGGTGATCGTGCCTAATGGTGGGTAACGTTTACTATCGTTCTTCCTACCATTTAGTTTTAATTACATTGTGTAAGGCATGTAGATTGTTGTTAGGATGTTGTGTGCTTGTGTGTGTGTGATGAACTCGAACTAGACTTGAGATTTAATCATGATTTACTTGGTGGAGTTTGATGTCTACCTCAACTTATGATAGGGCGGAATCTAGTTTTCGAAGCATGTTTTAAGTTTAACTTTTGAATTGCCGAGTTTTGTATGTGGTTAATGCATAGGACTTGACAAAAAGCTGTGAGGTTTGAGCCATGATATTGTCATATTTATATTGTTTGTGAGTGGCGAGATTGAGAGTACGAGATCTAGAACTTGCATCTGTTCTCTATCTATTGGCATGAGTGTGTAACTAGAAAATGATCTTAGGCCATCGATTATTAGTCCTACCTTTCACACCGGGAGTATAAGGTGGTTGTTATCATGATTTTGCCTTTCTTATCTTTGACCCCCGTGATTGAGCTTTATTGGTGAATCTTCTTTGATATAATTAGGATCAAGTTTTGGGGGAAAGAGTGTATGAATACGGTGATGAGAGTTGGGTTGGGAATTGATTGAATGTGTATTGATGGGAAATGTTGAGGCATGAAAGATATGAAATAAGGGGTTGTTGTTGACTTTAGAGAAATGAGCACCTACAAAAATTTTGGTGCAAGTGTTTGGAAAGAGAGGCACCGACAAAATGAAAGAATGATGGTGCATTTGAAAAAGGATGAAAAAGAAAAAAAAAGAAAAGAAAAAGAAAAGGAAAAGGAAAAGAAAAAAAATGTGTGAGAAATTAAAAGCCTCGGAGGTTTGTAATGGTTCGAAACGAATAAGTTTGGGGGTTTTGGGAAATTGAGAAGTTTAGTCACTTTGGCCCAAAACCACCCACCTTCTAGTTAGCCACGTTACAACCCGTGTAAAGACCTTTTTGATTCTAGAAACTAACTCGTTGTAGTATAGTGGTGAGAATGGATGCAAGCCTATGGAAATCAAGCTCGATATCTTGTAATTGTGTGAATCTCATCATCCCTAAACACGTGAGGGAGTGCTTTCGTTTCTTGTATCCATTTTTTTTTGATGAGTGGTTCATGTCCTTAGCATTAACCTTGTTACAAAGTTAGGTGATAATCTCGTTTAACTTGAACATGCTAAGATAATTTTGATGAGCTATGAGGTATTGCATGAGGTAGATTAATAACTTTGCTTTGTTTTGATTGAGGACAATCAAAGGTTTAAGTTTGGGGGATTATGATACTTGCGTAAAATGACCCATATTTCGATGTGTGCGCATGCTTGTTTGTGGCTATTTTACTCCCGTATCATATGTTTTCGTCGTATTTTGGTTGTGTTTTCGTGTTTTGTGTGTTTGAATTGTGTAGGATAGGTTTTGGGCATAAACGAGCATTTTTATTGGAGTTTTGGAGGAATATCGCATGTGTTTGGAGTTTTGAGGCGTCGACCGGCCGAGTGAAGCAGGACTGGCCGAGCAAGGCAGACAGAGGGCTCGACCGGCCGAGCCAGGATGGACTGGCCGAGCCAGGCCACAGGAAGGTGGCTCGGTCGAGCCATTTCGACCGGGCGAGCCGAGACAGTTTTCTCCAGGATTTTGGCAGTTTCCAGCTTCGACCGGGCGAGCCATACTTCGACCGGGCGATCCGAGGCCCTGTTTGCTTGTCTATAAAAGGGGAGAAGTCAGTTATTTGAGGTTCTTTTTGTCATTTTTCATAAAATCTAGTTAGAATTTCTCCTAGATTCCATTTCCTATCACGATTCATCCAAATTCTAGAGTATCTAAGAGCTTAATTCACCAATCCTTGGAAGAGAAGTGAAGAATCACGGTGGTAGATCAAGGCATACAAATCCAATTGGGGAAGATTCCAATCTCTACTTTTCAAATTGTAATGGATGTAATTGAATTCAACTTTGTATTTGTACAATTGAAAGGTATGATGTTCTAATTCATTTTGGATGTTGATTTGAGTAAGGATGCATGATCATTTGGTTTGAGAATTGTTTTTTTACTTTCCTTTGAGATCTTGAATTGAACTAGAACTTGTTCTTTACCTCCTAGGTGTAGGTAAGAGCCAGCTTTGGAGGTAGTTGATGTGAACGTTGCAGCCAATACGCGGGTGGAATCGTCGTGAATAGTGTAGATTCATACGATTTTAGTTCCAATCCATGTGCGGTGCTAGGTCGTAGGGCAATAATTGATGAACTATTTGGAGTGGTCTAGGGCTTAATAACGTGATGGTTTGCAAGTCTTAGATCATCAACCGTTAGCTCGCCGTGACAAGGGGTTAACGAGTGTAGGGTCGATTGCTCAATCTCCTAGGAATTAAAATGTGTTTACAGCAATGATTAACCTCATTTGATTGCATCTACACTCATCTCAACATCCTATCTTCCTAATTTGAGAATTTGATTGTTTTGGTTTACCGATTGGGGAAAGTATTGATCAATTGATGATTGTTTGTTTAATTCAATGTTTGTCATATATTGTTAGCATAGGTTTAAAATGAATGTTTAGATTGTTAGAAACTACTCAACGATTGTATCTTGCCTAGCTATAGGACTTTGCTATAGTATCTCGGTATTCTAGCGGGCGAAGCGGGGAAGGACCTGGATTTGACTAATATTATTATTGAGTAGTTAGAGGTTTAATTTTGATTGAACTTTTAGCCGCATCAATAGGAAATATCGTTGAATGTATACTCATCGTAATAAATGCTTTCTGTATACAAAACCCAACAATCTCCCACTTATACTCAAAGTATTACACTCGCTATTACAGAGTATTCAGTGCGTCTATCTAGCCTAGCCATTACATCAACAACTACCAGTGGTAGGCATCCACCTCAGACCTAGACCACGAATATGTCTTTCGTAAACCTTTTGTGGCAAGTACTTTGTGAATGGATCAGCTAGGTTGTCACTAGTGTCAATCTTCTTGATCTGCACATCGCCCCTCGATACAATTTCTCGTATGATATGGTACTTCCTCCATATGTGTTTGCTCGCCCAGTGAGTCCGTGGTTCCTTCGAGTTTTCCACTGCACCAGAGTTGTCACAATGAATTGTGATACTCTTAGGCAGACTCGAAATCACATTCAACTCTAAAAGGTAGTTTTGGAGCCATACCCCTTCTTTCAAAGCTTTGGAGGCGACGACATATTCCGCCTCCATGGTGGAGTCAGCAATGCATTTCTGTTTTGAGCTCCTCCAAGAAACAGCCCCACCTCCCAAGGTAAACACATAACCTGAGGTCGATTTCTTCTCATCCTGGTCCTCTTGGAAATTCGAATCCGTCTAACCCTTAGGGCACAAACCCTCACTTTGATAAACCAGACGTTAATTCCTGGTTCTCTTCAAATACTTGAGGATGTGCTTTACCGCAGTCCAATGCGCCTGCCCAGGGTTAGATTGATATCTTGCTACCATGCCAACGACATAACAAATATCAGGCCTGGTACACAACATTGCATACATGAGGCTACCCACCGCAGATGCATATGGTACAAGACTCATCTCATCTTTCTCACTCTGTGTCACAAGACACTGCCCAGTAGAAAGATGTACGTCAGGTTTGAAAGGTAGCAAGCCTTTCTTGGCGAGTTGCATGCTGAACCGGGCTATCACAATATCCACATAGGATGCCTGGGATAAACTTAACATCTTTCTCTTACAATCTCGCAAGACCTTAGTAACAAAGATGTACCCAGCTTCTCCCAAATCCTTCATTTGGAACTGTTTGGATAACCAACGTTTAATTCCGACATCAATCCCTCGTTGTTTCCAAATAGGAGTATGTCGTCTACGTACAGTGCAAGGAAAACCACGCTCCCACTGACACAAAGTCGGTAAACACAACTTTCGTTCTCCAACTGTGAAAATCCATAAGATTTAATCACATCGTTGAAAAGTAAGTTCCACGACCTTTAAGCTTGCTTAAGTCCATACAAGGACTTCTTAAGCTTCCAGACAAGATGTTCTTCGCCCTTGCGCATATTACCCTCAGGTTGCTGCATATAAATGTCCCTACCTTCTTCATGGTAACCATTTTGAAAAGCAGTTTTGACATCCATTTGCCAAATCTCGAGGTCTAAGTGCGCTGCTATGGCAAGAAGTATCCGGATGGATTTGAGCATGGCTACCGGTGAAAAGATTTCATCATAGTCTATGCCCTCTTATTGACTATAACCCTTTGCCACCAGCTTGGCTTTGAAAGCCGTAAATTCTCCATCCGCTCCCTTCTTTCGCTTGTATACCCACTTGCACCCTATGGCCCAAAAGCCATCAGGCAGCACAACTTTCTGGTATACATCCATAGCGGTTATGGTAACTATCTCAGAATCCATGGCGATGCGCCATTTTGCAAGATCCTTGTCCTGCACTGCCTCTTCGTAAGTCAGTGGGTCAGAGTCCTCATGTCCGTCTTTCGGGCTCAAGTCCGAAGACTCACCCGCGAACATGTACCTTTCCAGGTGAAAAATAACTCTATCACTGCGACGAGGCGTCGGTGCTGTGTCAGCAGTTGGTGCAACAACTTGTGGTTCTGCACCTTGCACTGAAGAATGCGCCGGTGGTGCTGTACCTCTCACAGGTGCACCCATGTTCGCACGTTCCCCTTCCCTTGGAATCGCATTCTCATCTTCAATTTCTTGAAGAACTACATCACTCCTTGTCTTGTGGTTTCTTAGATACTCGTCCTCCAAGAATCCAGTGTTGGTGCTAACAATGATTCTTTGACTCTCAGGACAGTAAAAGTAACCACCTTTCGTTTGCCTAGGATACCTTATAAACAACATTACATTGGTTCTGCTTTCTAACTTATCAGGGTCCTTCGTCGGCACGTGTGCCGGACAACCCCATACTCTAAACTTGCACAAACTAGGATTGCATCCAAGGAAGAACTCACAGGGTGTCTTAGGAACCGATTTAGAAGGCACCAAGTTTAAAATGTAAGCCGATGTTTCCAATGTGTATCCCCAAAACGAAATGGGTAAGCTTGCATAACTCATCATTGATCTCACCATCTCCAAAAGAGTTCTATTTCTTCTCTCGGCTACACCAATTTGCTGGAGAGTACCCGGTGCAGCCCACTGGGATGTAATCCCATGATCTGAAAAATATTGCATGAACTCCTTCCCGAGGTATTCGCCACCGCGGTCAGATCGCATCGACTTGATAGTTTTCCCAACCTTCTTTTCTACCTCAGCATTGAACTCATTGAATTTCTCAAAGCATTCAGACTTGTAGCGAAGTAGGTAAACGTATCCGTATCTTGAGTAATCATCAATGAAAGTGATGAACTACTCATACACTCCACGAGCCTGTGTGGACATAGGCCCACATAAGTCAGAATGGATCTATTCCAACACATCATCTGTTCGAGACTGACTAGCCTTAAAAGATGTAGAAGACATCTTTCCCTCGATGCAGGACTCGCAAACATGATAAGGTAAGGCCGGACTATGTCCAATGTACTTTTATCTGCAAGTCGCTGAATCCGCTTCAAGTTGATGTGACCCAGTCTTAAGTGCCAGAGATATGTAAGATCCTCATCAGAAGAAATAAATTTCTCTTTCTAGGATTATCAATTACAGATAAATTACATGCAGCATTCACGGAAGTCTTATGATGACAGTTAATGACATAAAGAGAGTTATTCAGCATTCCACGATAGATAACAACGTTATTACCAATGATAGAAACACCACTATAAAAAATAACTTAATATCCATCAACATAAAGTTTGGAAACTGAAATATGGTTCCGTAAAAAATCCAGCACATATAAAACATCTCCCAAAGTCAAAACAGAATCATCAAAGTTCAAGGGGACATCTCTAATGGCAGTTGCACTCACTTGTGCTTCATTCCCCATTGAGATGGTAACTTCGTCATTCTTCAGATACCTCCTCGGTGTGAACCCCTGCAAAGTGTAACAAACATGGTCAGTAGCTCCAGTATCCACTACTCATGAATGAGTAGAAACCGATGCTAAACATGTTTCCGTTACAAATGCTAATGACATACCTTGTCCCTTGCTTCCGCATGCGTTCTTGCTTGAAGCGACACCAACCCTCTTCATCTCATTTGACCTCCTTTCACGTCTTCTTCGATCAATCATATTCTTGTACCCAGTATAGACCACATCTTTCAATATGTTCAAACTGTGCTTAAATCTGATAACTCAGAATCTTATGAAGGTACGAAAGACTGTTTTGTCATGAGATCAGTAAGTAACTCTTTGAAAGTATACTCGCTTCTCTTAGCTACATCTTTCTTAAAGTCATAGAATGAAAGCGGTAATGAGTTCAAGATTATATCGATCTTAGCCCGATCACTGATACATCCACCCCTACGTGTGAACCGATTAATGGTGTTATCCATCATAATCACATGTAATGTCACCGAACTACCATCAACAATTCTCTTACAGACAAGGTCTTTCACGAGATCACAGCTGACAGTTCGTTCCACTTCACCATACGTAGCCACCAAGTCAGTCTAGATTGCAACAAAGCTTCAATAGCCCATGTACTTGAGCTTCAATTCTCTAGACAGGTTATCCGAGATTAACTTGTAAGTAAAATCTTCAGATACAACCCATCTGTCATAGAATTCCTTCTCACGTCTAGAGACTTTATGGTAACGTGGGGCAAGTGGCTTCATAGTAAGAACAAACATTTGTTGCTTAGACATGAGGATATACTCAATGTTGTATCTCCACTCAGGAATGTTTGGAATAGTTAAGGGATTGAGGGCAAGAATATGATCAACAATAGACATAGACATATCTGAAACAAATAAATAATCTTAATAAGAACATACATGCAGGACATTCAAAAACAAATGCATTGAAAACCTCTTGATAAATCGAATACAAATGTTTTCCACTAATTGCCCAAGAGTTCCCACCGCAAGCTACACTCGTAGATGTTTACGATGTCACCCTTAACCAGACTGCAGGTTTTAAGCACCAATCCTTTAATTTCATACCATGTCAGGAATCCTTAGACACATGAAATTAATTATTAGTGTAAAACCTTAGACCAAGCCATCTCTCAAGAACAGGAAAGCAGCAACTGCATTATATTCTAAGATGTCTCTAAGCACTTAACCACAAATTTAACTCCAGCCAAAAGAGACAGTTTGACATTGCGCGTAACCATACCGCACTTCCCACAAAGCCTTTGTTATCGAAAATTTAAATCAATCCTAAAATACTTATGTGAAAGAAATACGCAAGCTACACTCGTAGATATTTACGCAAAACCCTCCCACTATTCACATGATTTAAATTGTTTGTCTAGAAATCCCAACAACTGCAGCCCATGCACCCCCGGGAATTAGCAAGCTACACTCGTAGACGTTTACCAAGACGGGAGATACACTTACAGCCTAGGACCACTTTGTGGAGGTCTATGATTTTAATTAAAAAATCCCCTTAGAATTTTTGATTCAAAAGGTTTCTTAAATGCACACATAAATAATTTCTTGTCATTATATTTTCCAGAATTTTTTGCATGGAATTAAACAATCCCAAAAATTCTAAATATAATCATGACAAGAAATTAATCACATAAGCATGATTATAAAGTTCTAGATAATAAAGCAGTAAAACATTCTATCCTATTATCAACACATGCTTATTGCGCAATTAATAAATCACATATCATACAAGGCCATTAAGACACACAAAAATTCCTCGTGGCCCCACAAAACAGGAAAAATAAAATAATCCTATCTATTACAAAATTTGAATTTCGAATTTGGATAACTCCAAATCTTTCTTCAAATCTTCACAAATCTTCCAGGGCCTTGATATCCTCAACCACCAAATCTTTTTGGATCTAGGGTTTTGAGATTTGAAAATTGGTCCCACTATCCAAATGCAAACCCTAGGGTTTACATCGAATTTTACTAGCCGTCAAACCTCGAACCCTACCGCCGTAGCAGCAGCAGCCACCACCGCCACCACGCTCGAGCGCACGCCGTCGCGCCCCTGCCATCATGCGCAGCTGCCACCGCAGGCCGCCTGCCCGCGTGGCAGCACCGCCGCGTCATGCGGATGCTTGTCGGTGCAGGCCACAAGCCCGTGCGGCCGTACGTCATGCGCAGGCCGCCGCTGCTGCTGGGCGCTGCTCCGCCATGGCTGCACGTCATGCGCGGTCTCCTACCGCCACCGTGCACCGTTGTGGCCTCGCCGGTCTTCATCTTCGTTCTTCGACCCGTACAATTATAGATTTGAAAAATTACAATAACTCTTCAATTACAATTTTCCTATCAAATCTAATCAAGGATTTTCTCGTGATGTACAAAACACGATTTAATCCAAACATGGATAAACTACCGCAAATTAAATCGAACGGGTTGCCACGGGGAACAAAAACCAAACATCCACAACAATTCAAAATTCATACATGCATAATCGAAATTGCTCATCCAACAGATATATGAAAATGAACCTCGACTCTGATACCTATTGTAGGGATTTGCCGGCAAACTGAATCGCCAAATCTAAATGAACCGGACCGTTTCTTTGATGTTGAGAGCAATTAAACAAACGATATACCTAGCATGCTCCTATGTATTTAATGCAGTGAATTAGGGATTACCTTTCTTCCGTAGAGTCAGATCTGATCTTTCGCGTTTGAATTCCAATCCCTTGATTCAACCACGCGATTTAATTAAATCTTCGAAAACAGAAATTAGACAAATCCAATTTCTAAATTTAATTAAAATAAAGAAAAGAGAAGAAATCTATTCTCCAGATTAGGCCTTCAGATCAGTATCCCAATGCCGTTCAATCCTGCTACAGGTGAGGATTCCACAGGACTGTGATTTTGTAGGTCGGAGTAAATTTCTTCTCTCCCAAACACAACAGAGCCGCCGCCCCTGTCTCCCTCTCCTTAGGGTTTTGAACTGATTTGAATGTTCTGAGGTGGCTAGGGTTTCAGAGAGAGAGATGTCTATTTATAGACCTAGAGTTGCAAAACGTAATGGGCTATTGGGCTCAATTCGACATATTTAATTGGGCCAGACCTGGGACCTAATGCAAATAATAAAGTGGGCCTGTGAATTAATTAATTCCCAGGTCCACAACCCAGGACACAATTAATTAATTAACATTAATTATTTTTCACCACAAAATTAATACTGACATACCCCTTTATTACTACGTTATGAGTACGGGCTACATTTACTTGAGAATCCCCATATTTAAGGTTACCGGACATTCATTAATTAATCGGAGCTTATGACAAGCTCTATATACAATTAATTAATATCTTATTTTCCTGAGCAGTACCACTCAAACCTTATCACTCATGCTTGAACTTAATCAGCCTGCAGGACTTTAGCACGATGAATGTTATTGAGCTTCTCAGGGAATGTCCCCATCCTATTACTCGAATATGGTTACCTTGCTCCAGTATCAGGCTGTACTACATGAACTGATGCTACCCAAGATGCGGGTATACGAGCACGTTACTCAGGCTCTCCACCATGGCAAGTCAAAGCAACAGTCAACCCGTGCATACCCCTGAACCTTCATTAGGGTTTGGACTCAATCAAGATTGAGATCTTGTATTTTTTGATGTCAGACAGTAGAATACATCTCACTGTGGTTCAATCAATACGCCAACGTGCGTACCAGCATATTAAGTAATAAAGATAAATTACTTCTTTCCGACTATGCTACAACCTATACCGACAGACTTATCCTCGTACGCTGTCTCGGCTGTGATAATATTTATATCTCACTAGGTCAAGTGATCATACTATCTTCTGCGTTCTACAACATGTAGTATGATCGTCCCTATCGGTGAGATAAGAGGATACCGTTGTTACTCGCATCTAAGTTTGTTAACAGATAGGAAATACCGTTGAATGTATACTCATCGTAATAAATGCTTTTTGTATACAAAACCCAACATCTTCTTCATGAAGTTGTCCACGAGGGCCTCTCTTTCATGTCTTTTGATCCTTTCATTCTCTTCAATTTTTCTCTGTTCTTCTCTCTCTTCTTCTTCACGTTGTCTCCTTAAATCTTCTTCGTTTAGTTTTCTCGCTTCCAGACGATGAATCCTTTCTTCTTGCTCCATTCTCCTTTCTGTTTCTTCAGCTAACCTCTTCTCTTCCCCCTCTTTGATCGCAACAAAAATTCCATTGGAGAAGGTCTCGAAGTTCTCAAGTGGGATAGCAAGAATTTTATCTTTAGCTTCAAACGCTTTGATAGAGATCTCCTTGTGCATGATTGGTACCATTTGCTCTCCAATACTCCGTCCTAGCATGGTATGAATATAGTGCTGGAGATCCCTTTGATAAGTGCTGGTATTCAAAGGCTCAATTGCCATGAACGAAGATTCCTCAGCAGGTACAATTTGATTTTCGATGGTAGACATGAGAGCTGTGGTTGCCAATCTTGGAGTCAAAGAGGATGGTTGATCAGCCAAATCCATTACAGAGTGTGTGGTTTCCCTTCCTTCTTCTTATTTGGTAGAATTATTTTTGGATGACCTTCAGTTCTGTACTCTAAAAGGCAAGCTGGCAAGTTGGTTGATGATTTTCTCCTTGAATTCCAACGTCTTCAACCTATCTTCTTCTCTCTTTCGTGCAACTTGCTCTTCTACTAGCTTCTTCTTTAATTATTTAGCTACGACCATTTGACGTCTGGTGGCAGGAGATTTGAATTTCTGGGTGAATGGTGGAGATTCTTCTATGGCTTATTCTGATGGTGGCAGTGATCGATCTCCGATGGCTCTTCTGCGAGCCTGGATCTTCTGTAGCCTTGCAGCAACCTACTTCTTCGTATACTGTCTTTTGGATATCTGGTCCATCCAATCATCATCCCATTCTTCTTCACTCCTCCAGTAATTAAGACCCATCCTTGCCATCATGATTGAGCGGTCCTCATAATGTAATTCATGAGTGGCATAATCAAAGAATCTCCATCTCTTCAACTCTGTTCTCAACCAGTCATGATTAGACAACTCTCCTTGGAGTTCAGTAGAATATGAGTCCTTGACTTCTGCGATAACTTGAGTTTTGATGAACATGCTTATGTCTCGTGCCCAGGAGATGAGATCCTCGTTCTCCTCATCTCTTGTTGTGATAGGAGGACACCACTTCACAATCTGCTGTGCTTTGTAGTTCCTGTCAGGTGGTCCTTCATGGGCACTCTTAGAGTTTCTTCTCGAAATATAAATTCTCTGTCTGTGATGATTCCTGCATCTTCTCCATCATGAGAGCTAGGAAGATCACTGAAGGATATACCTGAAACTTTTGGAGAGCTGGGAACCGAAATGTGTCATTGCCAGATGGATTCTATGGTTCTTTCGAGCACACTTGTGGTATTTGCCTCTATATTCCATCCTAGAACGGTAGAAGGTTCAATATCTATTCATCGCAGATATTGCTCATTCCGAGCCCGCACACTTGCTGTGAGCTCTTCTTGGAGTCGTGCTCGCGACTTAGCATTAATTGAGGTATTTGCTTTAGCAGTGGGTCCTTCAGCATATGCTCCTTCAGTGGCTGTGGTGGTCTACTGAACGTGTTTTGGTACGACTATCTCTAAATTAGCATTCCTTTTCTCTGCTTCCTAATTTCCTGAATTATTAGCCGGGATCTGGTCTGATGTCTTTTCCAGATTGACTTCTGCCATGATTTTAATAGGTTGGTTTCCTCCTTGTGCAGCCAATTGTTATGATTCACTTTCCTTGTCAACAACATGACTGCTACCTTCTTCCTCAGCAGCCTGCTTTAAACTTCTTTCAGACGTTTCTTCAGCACTTACGCTTCCCTCTTGATCGTTGGCGGGCTAAAATTGTGTTGCGTCACAACTCCTTTCTCCTTGTCCAGGAGTCTGAATCTTCTTGATTCCTTTAAGGCTTCTTTCATTTGTCTTCGCTCAAGATTAGTGATAAGCTCGTATTTTGCCTCACTTATCACATTGTTTTCTTGCATTTACTTGAGTTTTTAGTTAATAATCAAGCATAAAGTATTTATAGGGGATATTATGCTTGTCATGGTAATATTTTGCAGGTTTTAGGCTAAAATCAATGAAAACTCGTACCGAAAGCAGTTGATGTTCAATGGAATAGTCACTAATTCTTCCACACGTGGAATCTGACCTAATGGAGTATGTAATTGGAAAATATTTGAGTTAGCTTTACAACGCAACTTGAATTGGGTCAATCGGAGTTTGGGAGCGAAAGTTATAGCCAAAACTGTGAGACTGCACAGAGGGAGTCGACACAGAAGTTTCTGTGTCGTGAGACAGGAATCCTGTCGATCGAAACAGATGTCAAAATTCCGAAAACTTGTGATCTGCATTCTTGTCGATCGACAGGCATTCCGTCGATCGACAGGCGCGCCAGAAAGGCATATTTTTTCCCAATTTGGAGATTTTTCCTTCCCTAACAATTACCTTTTGAAGCTTTGATTTCCCCCCCTATAAATAGGACCTTTTAGGCTCGAAAATTAAGTCTATTTTGGTCTGAATTTCAGTTTTTAGAAGTTCTTTTCAAAATTATTTTAGTCTTTAAATTCCCTTTAATTTCCCAGTACTCTTTAATTTTATTTTTGCATTTGGATTCAAAACAGTCAAGTATTTCAAGGTTCCTATTTCTTTAATGATTCAAGTAAGTTTATTTATGTTTATTTCAATTATGTTAGGCTAGAACCCATAACAGGTACTAGGGTTTTCTCCATCCTTTTTAGCATGTGTTAATTGCAGGGTTTGAGTCTACGATGGACAACACGAGTTGCCATTAATGAATTTCTTGCCAAGGATCGTTCTTAGGATACCAGGAACAAATATCAATTAAATAAACCATGCGATCCTATGCATGCTCCTACAAAATTAATTGCGGAGGATGGATTTAGAGAATACCAGATTTTACCGTTTGATCTACAGATCTAGATCGGAGCCAATAACGATGAAATAGATCTGGATCTGAATCTGAACGATGACGTTGAAAGTTGTTCCTACAGATCTGATCTTCTGATCTGTTCCCTTCCTCCTTGGAAATCTGGTGAGGATTATCTACCAAGTTGAATCCGAGATCTGGAGAAATCGATCAGTTTCTCCCTCAGATTGCCGCCGCCGTTTCTCTCTCAATTTTAAATATACTGAACAGTCTAAAATCTGTATGATCTGATAGAGAGAAGGCCTTTATATAGAGTTAGGGTTTTGAGAAACCTTAACCCTAATGGGCTTGAGCAGTTCATGGGCCAGACCAGGGACCAGATGCAAATAATAAAGTGGGCCCTCTTTATTAATTAATTCTTCATTGTTCAACCCAGAACATAATTAAATAATAAAACATTGTTTCAACCTTCACCAAGGTAACAATGCTGACTCGCCCCTTTATTACCACGTTATTAGGAACGGGTTGCACCAAACTAACATGATCCACATATTTAAGGTTTTGGACATTCATTAATTTATTTGGCTTATGACAATCAGCCATAATTAATTAATCTCTTATTTCCTGAGTAATACCGCTCACTCCTTTTCACTTATGCCTGAATTAAATAATTCAACCTGCAGGGTTTAGCATAATGAACCTTGTGAGCTCCTCAAGGAATGTCACCATCCTGAAATGGATATGCTTACCTAAACGTCCAGACTAAGCAGGCCACACACAAATTGCCAACACCCAAAATACGGGTATAAGAGTACATGTAAGACTCGCCACCATGGTAAATCAAAGTGTGGTCAATCTGTGTGTGCCCCTTATCCTTTAGTTAGGTTTAAGATCATAGGAAGTATGTTAGGGATCTGGCTCATTCATTTGTCAATGAGAATGACACATCCCACTGTTGATCCCATCAATACATAACCATGTACCGACACATCAAGTAGCTAGGATAAGCCCACTTGTGAACCGATTTACCGCAACTTAGGCCGACAGCCTATCTAGGGATTGTCTCAGCTGTGATACTGTTTATATCTCGCTAGGTCAAACGATTCATATGATCCTCAGTGATCTCCTACACACCATATGATCTTCCCTATAGGCGAGATAATAAGATATTATGGTTTGTTGTATGTTTGTTTTCATCAGACATCGAGCATTGTTGTAGCAACACATATATGAAGACCAGTTTACAAAACACTTAAATCATATATTCTTTCAGTATATAATCCCAACAATCTCCCACTTATACTTAAAGCATAATACCATTGCTTTATCAAAGTATTAAGTGTGTCTATACTGTCAATCACTCCCACTGCATTCACATCACCTCTTGTCACGATTTCTCGTATGATGTGATACCACACATCCTATGTGTTTCACCACCTTGTGAGTCTTGGGTTCCCTTGAGTTTGTCATTGCACCAACATGATCACAATTCTATGTGATTTTATTAGGCAAACTCAGAACACACACCTCTAGAGGATAACACCGGAGTTATACTGCTTCTTGCGAAGCTAATGAAGCTGTCAAAAAAACACAGCCTTCATACCGGAATCCGCTACACACTTTTGTGTCAGACTCCTATAACTCCTCCTCCAAGGCCAACGCATAGTTAGAGGTCGATTTCCTTTCCTTATGATCCTCCTGGATATCCGATGCCATTCAACTCACATGCCTCATTCACTAACCAATGTGCCTATCTAGAGTTGAACTGATATCTGTTTAACATGCTTATAGCATTACAAATATCTACCTTCGTTCATTTACAATATAGAAACACAACAATCTTTCTTGCTATGAACGACACACCACAAAATCAATTTAAGCAACTTGAGATCCCTGAACATCCTTTTCTTGTGACAACACAAGACTTTAATTCAAAAGATGTTCCAAGATCTCATAAGTCCTACTTCTGAAACTGTTCGGATAACCATCCTTTATGCCTGACAATATCTCCACATCGTTTCTGAATGTGAAAATACCATCTACATAATGTTCAAGGAAAACCACGCTTCCGCTGACACATAACTGGTACAGGAAACTATCATTCTCGATAGACAATATCGAAATGTCTGTTACATGACCTTGAAGCTCCTTTAAGTTCATACTTGAACTACCTTGGATTCCAGACATGATGCTTTTCACTTTGCAGCATATAACTTATCTGGTTGTTGCATGCAAATGTCGTCACCTTTTATCAAGGTACCCGTTTATAAAATACGGTTGACGTCATCTATCTTCCAGATATTTAGATTCATATGTGCTGTTATGGTTAAAAGAATTCGAATAGGTTTAATAGTTGCAACCAGTGAGAAAGTCTTGTTGTGAAACATGCCTTACTCACTAACCTAGACAATCAAATATACTAGGTTACCATTCGAGCATTCTTCTTATATATCAATCAGTTGCCTATAGCTGGAAAGTTATTTGGCAATCACTGATCCTGATACACAACCATAACCTTTACTGATTCATTTCTGAATTCATGACTTGACGTCATTAAATTGCATCTTTTGTCTTAACAGCTTCGTTGCGCCTTAAGGGATAAGTACGATGTTGTTCGTTAAGCTGGGAACAAGTCCAGAGACTGTTTCCACGAACTAGTACCATTAAGCCTGTTAAGGCAACCTCCCACTGCAACGATGCTCCTTTTACGTTGTCAGTTAAGGGTGCATTAATTTGTGGTTTACCACCTTACACAGATGACCGTGCAATTGGTACCATACCTTCCAAGGTATGCTCAATATGCCACGGGGTATCTCCTGATGGATTTGAATTGTCTCCTCTAAAACGTTAGAGAACAGTCTCACATTTGGATTCATGGTTTCATCCTATACAACTTGCATGTATCTAGGATACATAAAGCAACCATCCTTTTCGTTTACCTGGAATAGCCCACAAAGCAGTACTGGCTTAAACCTTTCTTCCAACCAATCAGTTTTCTATATCAGCTTAACAGCCGATACCAATTGTAGGGTTTGAGTCTACGATGGACAACACGAGTTGCCATTAATGAATTTCTTGCCAAGGATCGTTCTTAGGATACCAGGAACAAATTTCAATTAAATAAACCATGCGATCCTATGCATGCTCCTACAAAATTAATTGTAGAGGATGGATTCAGAGAATACCTGATTTCACCGTTCGATCTACAGATCTAGATCGGAGCCAATAACGATGAAATAGATCTGGATCTGAATCTAAACGATGAAGTTGAAAGTTGTTCTTACAGATCTGATCTTCTGATCTGTTCCCTTGCTCTTTTGAAATCTGGTGAGGATTATCTACTAGTCGAATCCGAGATCTGGAGAAATCGATCAGTTTCTCCCTCAGATTGCCGCCGCCGTTTCTCTCTCAATTTTCAGTATACTGAACAGTCTAAAATCTGTTTGATCTGATAGAGAGAAGGCCTTTATATAGTGTTAGGGTTTTGAGAAACCTTAACCCTAATGGGCTTGAGCAGTTCATGGGCCAGACCAGGGACCAGATGCAAATAATAAAGTGGGCCCTCTTTATTAATTAATCCTTCCTTGTTCTACCCAGAACATAATTAATAAATAAATTATTATTTTAACCTTCACCACGGTAACAATGCTGACTCGCCCCTTTTTTACCACGTTATTAGGAACGGGTTGCACCAAACTAACATGATCCACATATTTAAGGTTTTGGACATTCATTAATTAATTTGGCTTATGACAATCTGCCATAATTAATTATTCTCTTATTTCCTGAGTAATACCACTCACTCCTTTTCACTTATGCCTGAATTAAGTAATTCAACCTGCAGGGTTTAGCATAATGAACCTTGTGAGCTCCTCAAGGAATGTCACCATCCTGAAATGGATATGCTTACCTAAACGTCCAGACTAAGCAGGCCACACACAAATTGCCAACACCCAAAATACGGGTATAAGAGTACATGTAAGACTCGCCACCATGGTAAATCAAAGTGTGGTCAATCTATGTGTACCCCTTATCCTTCAGTTAGGTTTAAGATCATAGGAAGTGTGTTAGGGATCTGGCTCATTCATATGTCAATGAGAATGGCACATCCCACTGTTGATCCCATCAATACATAACCATGTACTAACACATCAAGTAGCTAGGATAAGCCCACTTGTGAACCGATGTGCCGCAGCTTAGACCGACAGCCTATCCAGGGACTGTCTCAACTGTGATACTGTTTATATCTCGCTAGGTCAAACGATTCATATGATCCTCTGTGATCTCCTACACACCATATGATCATCCCTATAGGCGAGATAATAGGATATTATGGTTCGTTGTATGTTTGTTTTCATCAGACATCGAGCATTGTTGTTGCAACACATATATGAAGACCAGTGTACTAAACACTTAATCATATATGCTTTCAGTATATAATCCCAACATTAATTCGATTAATTCCAAACCTTAATTAACTTGGTACAAATTCTATGTTTTTCACTCTAAAATCTATTTTCAACTGAAGGATCGAGAGATGAAAATTGGATTAAGTTTATAGTTATTAATTTGAGACCGAGAGGAGATAATTAATAATAGGAAAATAGAATTTTGATATAATTGGTTTCTGTCTCAAAAGGAAGAATCAATTGTAGGTTTTTCAAATCTGTTTCTTTATTGAGATTGACTAGTTTGTGTTCTTGAGACCAAGAGGTAATATTCACTTTCTAGTAATCTAAGTTTTAATTGCCCAACAATGGAATTAATTCCAATTTAACAGATTTCCCACCTTAATGATTATTTTGGGTTTGGATTGATTGTTTATGCATGTTGAATTGGATTGGTTGATTTCCCTAGAATCTGTGCTTTTTATTATTGAATTTTATTCCCAAGTTATTTTCTACTTTTCAAAACAAAAACCCTATTCAAATTTTGATTTTCTCAAACAAAGAACAGATAAACTATGCCAGTACATGAGATGATTTTGTTGTACTATCCCTGTGGGTTCGACATACCTTTGGGTTTATAAATTTATTTGCATCGCTATATTGTAAAAAAACTGTTAATTTTAACAGGCGATCAAATTGGCGCCGTTGCCGGGGATAGTCAGATTTTGTCTTGTTTTGATATTTTCTGGATTAAATTTTTTTTTCTGTTCGCGTGCGTGTGTTTGCAATTTTTGCTTCTGTTTCGATCGACACATGTTGATCGACAGTCACCCTATCGGTCGACACAGAGAGTGATTCCCAATTTTTTGTTTTCTTTTCAGGTGCATGAACACAAGAGCTCGGGGGAAGAATCTTGAAGCCTTTAACCCAAAAATCGAAGCCACTTGTAGGAGAAACAAAAGCAAAGCAAAGAACAAGGAGAGACAGCAAGAGATGGAGCAACCACCAGAAGCACAACTCCAAAACATGACGCCGGAGGAGCAAAGACAGTTCATGAATGAGGTCTGACAACTCAGGGAGCAACTTCAAGTAGCACAAGCAATTCAAGCAGAGCAGGCTGCCAGACTGGCAGCTATGGCCAATGAGAGGAACCGTGAAAGGCATATTGTGGTGCCCCAAAGATCCATACTAGATCGTTTCCTACCACAGCGAGAGGAGCCAGGATTCCAGGTTGGCATTGATGCCAACAACTTTGAGCAGAAGATAGGCCTGATTCAGATGGTCCAGCAGAACCAGTATGCAGGGAAGGCCATTGAGGACCCGTACGGCCACCTCAGTCAGTTCATCGAGGTGTGCGACACAATCAAGCAGAACGGAGTGACCAAGACACCATCCGGATGCGTTTGTTTTCTTTTTCTCTCAGGGATGAGGCCCGGTCTTGGTTTGCTGGATTGGACAAGAGCAGAATTGCCACATGGGCACAACTTCGAGCAGAGTTCCTCACCAACTTCTTCCCGCCCAGTGTCATCATGAAGAGGAAGTCCGACATCACTCAGTTCAGCCAGAAGTACGATGAGACCTTCTATGAAGCTTGGAAGAGATACAAAGAGCTGTTGAGGATGTGCCCCGGCCATGGGATTGATATAGAGATGCAGGTATGCCATTTTTATGAAGGATTAATCCCTCACTTAAAAGAATTGGTTGATGCTTCAGCTGGAGGACTTCTCTTGAAGAAAAGTGGAGAAGAGGGGATGCAACTTCTTGCAGACATGGCCCTCAAAAGTCATCAATGGCCTACTGAAAGGCAGAAAGCAGTCAAGGCAGTGACCACTACTCCCAAAATTGATGTGGTGGCAGAAGTGAAGAAGCTTAGAGAAGAATTCAAACAGTTGGAGGCCGGTAGAGCTTCGGTAGCAGCTATTTCAGATCCCAAAATGGCCATTGTTCCCATTGAGGCCGACTACATCTACCAAGGAAGCAGTTCGAGCACCTCCAATATCGCTGAAGTGAACTATGCCAATGGAGGTTACAACAACATCAACTACCGAGCAACAATCAAGGGTACAATTACAGTGCTAAGAACCATCCTGATTTTTCTTATTCTAACCCTTATGCAGCTGAGAATCCTCCACCGAGATTCAGTGTTGGAGTCGGGGGAGAGATTGTGGAGAAGAAGAGGTCCGTGCTGGAGGAGACACTTGACAAATTCATCAAAAGCTCCGACAACAGGTTTGGCAAGGTGGAAACTGAGGTGAAGAACATGTCCACTCATATGCAGCACATGAGGAAACACCTTCAGATGCTCGATGTGCAACTCAGTCAGATTTCTACTACCTTGAGCAATCAACACAAGCCAGGCCAGCTCCCCAGCACCACAGAAGTCAATCATGAGAAGGCCAAACAAGTCAATGCCATTTCCTTGAGGTCCGATACGAGGTACGAGGGTCCTAGCATGTCCAAGGATGATTTTGGGGCTGAAAGAGAGGAATTTCCTGCAGAAGATACCTCTGTTTTGATCGACACAGAGCCTGTGTCGATCGACACAGAGGCCGGGGAGAGCAGCAGATGTCGACAGGGCAGTAAATCGACCGACAGGGGGGATGCAGCCATGTCGATCGACACTCCCCCTGTCGATCGACAGGCAGGACAGAAAGGGGTAGTCGACAGACAGGCAGCCAAGGAGCCACATGGAGCTGAAAATTCAAGGAAGAAAGGTGATCCAACTCCTCCAATGCCCTTTCCCCAAAGATTTGCAAAGAAGAAGGAGGACTCCAAATTTGCTCGATTCGTAGAGAATCTCAAGAAGGTCAACATCAACATTCCTTTGATCGAGGCTCTCCGCGAGATTCCCGGCTACACGAAGTTCTTGAGGAAGCTGATGACAGAGAAAAAGCCAGTAATTGAGGATTAAATTATTTCTATTCATGAGCAGTGTAGTCTTCTTTTGCAAAAATAGGTTCCAACCAAGAGGTTCAATCCGGGAAGCTTCTCTATTCTGATCGAGATTGGGGGGAAGGAGTTTAGGAATGTCCTCTACGATACAGGAGCCAGCATTAACTTGATGCCGTATTCAATTTTCCAAAAGTTGCAGATAGGCGAGATGAGGCCAACCTCAATCACTCTTCAGATGGCTGATCGCTCAATTTCTCGACCAAGCGGAGTAGTTGAAGATGTTTTAATTCATGTTGGGCATTTAATTTTTCCTGCTGATTTTGTTGTTTATGGATATGAAGGAACAACATGGAATGCCAATTATCCTTGGAAGAGAGTTTCTGAAAACAAGTGGAGCATTGATAGACTGCCGAGGTGGGGAGATTACACTTCAAGGGAATGACGAGACGATCACCTTTCTGATTGATCAAAGCCAAAAGGAAGCTGTTTGCAACAACATCTCCACCACCATTGAGGAAGATGAAGAAGCCGCCGAGATCGAATGGGAGCGCGAAAATGGGATGGAAAAATTGCCAATTACACCATCCTCTTCCGAGCTCACCACTGTTATTCGTGATCAGATGGTCCACATGATCGATGCAAGGGGGCACCGAGTCTGGACCCGACCTCCTTGGTGAAGGATCCCTATTGTCGAGCCACAACAATAACTAAGGCACTGCATGGGAGGTAACCCATTGTTTACTTGCTTTATTTCATTTGTTTCTCTAATTTTCGTTTGTTGTTTTTGTTATAAAAATAAAAAAAAAATAAAAAAATAAAATTCGGAGCTCTGTTTCGATCGACACACAGGGTGTCGATCGACACAGAGGTGATTGACGGAGCACAATTCGACCCACCATCTTGGTCGACAAGAAGGCTTTATGTTGATCGACAGGGCCCCTGTCGATCGACACAGAGTGCTAGCAGAAGCCGTTTTCATCTTTCTCATTCTGCAGCCTCCGAGGGATAAAAAGTTGGAGTCTGAGACCAACATCGAGGTACAGTTTCACTGCCAGTCTGATTTTCAAACTTATTCTCTCTGTCAATCGAATAAGTTTAGGGGGAGGAGGACTTGGAGTTGAAACTATTTCTTCCCTTTTATTTAAAGCTTTTAGTGTGTTTAAATTTCTGCCTAGTTTAAATTTTTTATTGCATTTGTTGAATAAAGTTGTGATTTTGTGAGAAGATTACGTAGTTATGAGATAACCCTATCAAGAATGCGAGATTTGAAATTGATTGACTTGATTATGCATTGATTGTGATTGTGGTTGAGTATGCCTATGAATGTAGCATACCGCATGATTACTTGTTTTGAAACTTACAAAGGCATGATGTTTGATGATGCGTTGATTTTTACTATGGAAGAAAAATTGTCCAAAGTGTGAGAATTGAGCCGTAAAATCGATTGTGAGTGTGTCTGCATTATTGAGTATATCTAGATATTGCTTTGTTTCATTTTCAAGACTGCTAAGTGTGCACAGGTTTAGGAAATGATTTTAGGCCATCTTTGTTTAGCCTATTTATCCCATACACTGTCCCTTTCAATGTTTTATCCCTAGTCAGCCCCATTGAGCCTTTAGTTTTCTTGCCTTCCAATGAAAAAGTTCTGGTTTTCTCTTGTCTATGAGAGAAGGTGGTGAATAAGGGAGGAATAATTGTGAGGAAGATAATATATTATTCGAAGGGTGAAAACAAGAGAAGGTTGGGCTCTAGAAAAAAATATAGAAAATGAAAAAAAAAATGTTTATAAGTGTTCGTTAGTCCTTATAAGCTCAAATGTATACTTCAACTTGTTTAGAGCATAAAAGGGTGTGTGAAAAAAGAAAAAAAAAAAGAAAATAAAAGAGCCTTGTTTGATGTTGAATATTATCGGCGAAGGGTGGATATTATTAGATAGTGGTTTAGATTGGTTGAGGTGCGCAACTCAGTTGATTTTAGTCACTTGGGCATATACTTTCCTACCTTTCATTAAAAAGCCTACATTACAACCTTGAATAAAGTCCTTTCTGATCTTAGACTTGTGTACACATATTTGCAGTGGAAATTTAGAATATTTTCAAGCCTATGGTAGATCTTGATTTGCATGAGTTGTGTGATCTCATATTATCCTAAACACTTGAGTGAATGAGTGAAAATACTTCCCTTGTGAGTCTTCCATGGTTTACAGATTTTCTGATTCTTACAAAGAGTTGATGTTTTGTTGATTTACGAGTTTGATTGTGATGAATCTTGTGAGGAGTTTCACTTCTCTTCTACTTGAACTGTTGATTCATTCTTTTGTTGATTGAGGACAATCAAGTGTTTAAGTTTGGGGGGGTTGATAAGCTTGTATTTTGCCTCACTTATCACGTTGTTTTCTTATTGTTTTCATATATTTACTTGTGTTTTTAGTTAATAATCGATCATGAAGTGTTTATAGGGGATATTATGCTTGTCATGGTAATATTTTGCAGGTTTTAGGCTAAAATCAATGAAAACCCGTACCGAAAGCAGTTGCTGATCAATGAAACAGTCACTAATTATTTCACACGTGGAATCTTACCTAATGGAGCATGGAATTGGAAATATCTTTGAGTTAGCTTTCCAACGCAACTTGAATCGGGTCAATCGGAGTTCGGGAGCGAAAGTTATAGCCAAAACTGTGAGACTGCGCAGAGGGAGTCGACACAGAGGCTTCTGTGTCGAGAGACAGGAATCCTGTCGATCGAAACAGAGGTCAAAATTCTGAAACTTGTGATCTGCATTCCTGTCGATTGACAGGCATTCCGTCGATCGATAGGCGCGCCGGAAAGGCATATTTTTGCCCAATTTGGAGATTTTTCCTTCCCAAACCATTACCTTTTGAAGCTTTGATTTCTCCCCCTATAAATAAGACTTTTTAGGCTCGAAAATTAAGTCTCTTTAGGTCTGAATTTCAGTTTTACAAGTTCTTTTCAGCATTATTTTAGTCTTTAAATTCCCTTTAATTTCCCAGTACTCTTTAATTTTATTGTTGCATTTGGATTCAAGACAGTCAAGTATTTCAAGGTTTCTATTTCTTTGATGATTCAAGTAAGTTTATTTATGTTTATTGCAATGTTTATTTCAATTATGTTAGGCTAGAACCCTTAACAGGTTCTAGGGTTTTCTCCATCCTTTTTAGCATGTGTTAATTCGATTAATTCCAAACCCTAATTAACTTGGTTCAAATTCTATGTTTTTCACTCTAAAATCTATTTTCAATGGAAGGATCGAGAGATGAAAATTTGATTAGGTTTATAGTTATTAATTTGAGACCAAGAGGAGATAATTAATAATAGGAAAATAGAATTTTGATATAATTGGTTTCTGTCTCAAAAGGAAGAATCAATTGTAGGTTTTTCAAATCTGTATCTTTATTGAGATTGACTAGTTTGTGTTCTTGAGACCGAGAGGTAAAATCCACTTTCTAGTAATCTAGGTTTTAATTGCCCAACAACGGAATTAATCCCAATTTAACAGATTTCCCACCTTAATGATTATTTAAGGTTTGGATTGATTGTTTATGCATATTGAATTGTATTAGTTGATTTCCCTAGAATCTGTGCTTTTTATTATTGAATTTTATTCCCAAGTTATTTACTATTTTTCAAAACAAAAACCTTATTCAAATTTGGATTTTCTCAAACAAAGAATAGATAAACTATGCCAGTAGATGAGATGATTTCGTTGTACTATCCCTGTGGGTTCGACATACCTTTGGGTTTATAAATTTATTTGCATCGCCATATTATAATAAAACTGATAATTTTAACAGGCGATCAATCAGCAATTGATTTCACATCTTCAGCGAACGTGACCTTACTTTTTCCTCTCTCGGCTTGCGTTTTCTCAACATCTTTCCACGTGATGCGACCTGTCTGTTCTCCAGCTTGAATCCTGACATTGTGCTCTGCATAACTTGCCATGACTTCTGTGCATCTTGAATCTCTTTCTTAAAGTGTCATCTCAAGTCGGAATTTGGCATAGTCTTATTGTTCTTGTGCCCTCTGGAGCACTTTCCTTTGTCGCCTTTTCTTTCGAGATTTTCCCTCATCGGAAAATTCAAGCCTTCGCTTTGTAGTGACATCTGTGGATTCTGTCGCCGTGTCCTTGACGACATATGAGGATGATGGAGAAGTATCTACCTTAGGTACATTGATTCAGAGAGTGTTTCTTGAAGATCTTCTTTGCTTGCTCCTTCTCTTGGCTTTCTCATCATCACTCGCCGGTTTCTCTTTCTTTTGTTGAGGACTCCTCTTCGTACGCCTCCTCTTCACAATGGTTTGATCAGAGAGTTGACCAGTTTCTTGTGATGAAATGTCGACCAAACTTTCAAGTTCAGTAAATAGGGCATCCTGTTCAGCTTTGCACCATTCTTCTTCAACTTCTTTGGTGGTAAGTGGAGAAGCAGTAGGCATAACGATATGGCCTTGGTATTGTTCTTCTTCATCAAAGCATGCCTATTTTGGGTTGACGTTGCTCTTTCCCTTTGATATCAATGGTTCCTTGAAATTCTTTGGTGGTTGTTGTTTTCTGGTTGGCGGTAGGTAGTCTGAGTAGATCAAATCCTCACCACGACAGCGTTTTCCTTATGGTACGATCCCTTCCAAAAAGTTGCTTATCTTCTACCCAAAGCCTACGTTTTGAGTGAATGTGTGATCCTTCTTCACACTCTTGTTCTTGTAGATATGCGCTAGCCATTTTGTGTAGATGAACTTTGCCCAATTTCCACGAACTTGATCCTCAATTGCCATCATAACAGCAAACTTCTTAGCACTTAACTCAGAGAGTGAGCCAACTTCGCCCACTAGCATCCTTATGACTACATGTGCTAAACTTCTCATTAGTTCTGCCAGATATTTCAGTGGTGCTGCTACTTTCCATGAGTCAGTGTACGATTCCGGATTCCTACTTCCATCTTAGCCATCTCTTCTTCATCTCGGGTTCATCCTTGATCTTGTAGTTGGCTACATCTTCACCATCATTGCGGAGTACGTACTTCTTCTCCAAAACTTCTGGGCTTACTACAATTTTGATACCCAAAACACTCGTGGTGAAGAATTTTTCATCTTTATTAACAACTGCACATCCATTGAATTCTGCAACTATGTGTGGACGAAACTTCTTCGATTCTGCAAATAAGTATCTCAGCAGGTTCTCTCGGTCGAGTTTGCCTATGAGATTTTCACACTAGTGCTTCCAGAACAGTGGCTCGTACAATATCTTGTCCTTCTTGACTTGAGGAGCCCTTTTCTGATTGTTGGTAAGTTCACCCGGCCATTTTCTGTGACTTATGGCGATTAGGTGGTAGTATGGAATTGACTCATCAATGTCCTCCATCTTGTAGATGCCTGTGAAGGTTGGTTGGAACTATTTGATGGGTTTTGTATACTGAAAGCATTTATTATAATGAGTATACAACGGTTTATTTCTCCTATCTGTCAAGCAATCTTACATGTATGTAACAATGTTATCCTCTTGTCTCACCGATAGGGATGATCATACGGCGTGTTGTAGATCACAGAAGACAGTATGATCACTTGACATAGTGAGACATAAACCTAATCACAGCCGAGACAGCGTATGAGGATACGTCTGTCCGAATGGCTGCGTCATTGTCGGAATAAGTAGTCTGTCTTGGTTACTTGACATGCTGGTACGCAGGGTGGCGTATTGATGGACCGCAGTGAGATGTATTCGTCTGTCTGACATCAGTGAACACAAGATCTCGTTTTTGATTGAGTCCAAACCCTAACAAAGGTTCAGGGGTTGTCAAGGATTGACTGTTGCTTTGACTTGGAATGGTGGAAAGCCTGAGTAACGTGCTCGTATATCCGCATCTTGGGTAACAGCAGTTTGTGTAGTACCGCCTAAGACTGGGTTTAGGTGACCATATCCGAGTAATAGGATGGGGACATTCCCTGAGGAGCTCAATGACATTCATCTTGCCAAAGTCCTGTAGGCTGATTAAGTTCAGGCACGAGTGATATTGATTGGGTGGTACTACTCAGGAATAATAAGATATTAATTAATTGTAGATAGAGCTTGTCAGAAGGTCCGATTAATTAATGAATGTCCGGTAACCTTTAATATGGGGATTCTCAATTAATGCAGCCCGTTCTCATAACGTGGTAATAAAGGGGTAGGTCACTATTAATTATGTGGTGAAAAAGAATTAATATTAATTAATTAATTGTGTCCTGGGTTGTGGACATGGGAATTAATTAATTTATAGGCCCACTTTATTATTTGCATTAGGTCCCAGGACTGGCCCAATTAAATATGCTGAATTGAGCCCAATAGCCCATTAGGGTTAAAACCCTAGGTCTATAAATAGACATCTCTCTCTGGAAACCCTAGCCACCTTGAACACAATTCAAATTAGTGAAACCCTAGAGGCAGAGAGAGAGGGGCGACGGCTTTGAGTGCAGAGGGAGGAGAATTTCGATTCTGGCCTTGCACAACTACGAGATATGTGGAGTCCTCACCAGTAGTAGATCTGAACAGCATTGGGATACAGCCCTGAAGATCTGATCTGGAGAACATAATTCCTCCTTCTTGTTTTTCTTTATTTTCGATTTAATTTAGAAATTAGATTTCTAATTTCTGTTTCTGCAGATTAAATCGAATCGCGTGGTTGAATTAAAGTTGGATATTCAAACGCGAAAGATCGAATCAGACTTTACGGAATAACGGTAAATTCTCAATCCACAATTCGAACTAAATTCATTGGAGCATGCTAGGTTTTATTGTGAATTATGATTGTATGCAATATCCGTAAATCGATCTGGTTCACTTGGATTTTGTGATTCGGTTCACTGAAAAATCCCTACAATTGGTATCAGAGCCAGGTTTCTAATTTATGGCTCTGTTGCATACAATAAATTCAATTATGCATGTATGAATTTTATTTTGTATTGTGGATGGTTTTTGTTCCTCGTGGCAACCCGTATGATTCAGCCCGCGGTGGTTTATCCGTGTAGGGCTGAATTATTTTGTAAAATCACGAGAAAATCCGTGATTAGTGAAGATTTGTTTTGTAATAGAATATATTTTGTAATTTTATTTCAAATCTGTAATTGGACGGGTCGAGGACGAAGAACGAAGACGGAGCCGACGGGTCGCAGGCGACGGCAGAGCAGCGGCACACTCAAAAACGGGTTCCGCACGCGCACGTGGGTAACGACGCACGCGGAAATGGGCTGCACATGCGTGTGGGCAGCGGTTCGTTGCTGGGCGGCGGTGGCGGTGGCTGTCGACGGCGGCTGCTGTCCCTGCGGCGGTGGCTCATGTTTTGGTGGTTTGTACAATCCTGTGTAAACCCTAGGGTTTGCAATAGGGTTAGGGCAAATCATCAGATCACAAAGGCCTAAAGCCCAAAAGATTTGGTGGTTGAAGATTTGGAGGCCCTAGAAGATTTGAAAAAGATTTGGATTTATCCAAAAAATTCAAATTCAAATTGTAATAGATAAGATTTTATTTTTTTTCTTATATTGTGGGGCCTCGAGAAATTTTTGTTTGCCTTAATTATCTTCGTATGATATGTGATTTATTATGTGCGCAATTAAGCATGTGTAGATAATAGGAAAAGCATGATTTACTGCTTTTATTTTTTACAGTTTTTCCAAGCATGCTTATGTGATTAATTTTTTTGTTGGATTATATTTTCGGAATTTTTGGGCTAGTTTAATTAGATGCAAAAAATTTGGAAAATATAATAACATAGAAATTATGTGTGCGCATATAAGAATCCTTTTAAAAGAAAAATACAAAGCAGATTTTTTAATTAAAATCAATAGACCTCCACAAAGCAGTCCTAGGCTGTAAGACTATATTTATCAGCAACCAGGCAACCACCCAACCACTCAACCATTTTAATATTTTATTAATTTCTCTCTCATCCACATCATCCAACCCAATCACAACATTTTTTGCAAAGTTTATCAGCAACCAGACAACCACACCATTTTATATAATTCTTTTTATTTGATTTTATTTTTAAAATAAAAAATAATTTGTAATTAAATTAGAAAAATAATTAACTTATAAAGTTACTAGTAAAATAAAAAATTATTAGAATTATCAAGGGAAAATATTATGCAAAAGATGATATTTACACACACACACACACACATATATATTCAAAAATAAAAAATAAATATATCAAGATTAGTCTCTATTTGTAGAGAATAAAAAATTATGAATTTTAATATATTACTTATTTATTTTTATTTTATTATTTAAAAGATATATTAATTTGAATATTATTCTAGTGCAAAATTAATTGACTAATAAAATGAAGACAAATGTCAACAAATTATTAGTCTATCATTAAAGAAATAGTAAAAATAATAGTGGGACCCGCAGACCTTTGGAGGTTGAAATGGTCTCTTGGGGACCTTTGGTCTAGGAGAGAGAAAATTTTGGTCTAGGAGAGAAATTTTTTGTATTTTTTAATTTGAAAAAATTGCTGATGTGGCAGAGACCACAAGTGTAGTGGTCATTGTTATTTATGGTCTAAATGTATCTCTCGTTCTAGTAAACGTCTACGAGTGTAGCTTGCTAGTTCATAGAGGTGCATGTGTACGGTTGTTGGGATTTCTAGACAAACAATTTAAATCATGTGAATAGTGGGAGGGTTTTGCGTAAACATCTACGAGTGTAGCTGGCGTACATCTCTTTCATAAGTATTCTAGGATTGATTTTAATTATAGATAACAAAAGCTTTAAGGGCTGTGCGGTATGGTTATGCGCCATGCTAAACTGTCTCTTTTGGCCAGAATTAAATTTGTGGTTAATGGCTTAGAAGCATCTTAGAATATAATGCAAGAATTGCATCCCTGCTCTTGAAAGATGGCTTGGTCTAAGGTTTTCACTAATTATTAATTTCTAATGTAAAAAACATCCTGACATGGTAGTGAAATTGAATGGATTGGGGCTTAAAACCCGCAGTTCTGGTCGAGTGTGACATCGTAAACGTCTACGAGTGTAGCTTGCGGTGGGAACTCTTGGGCAATTAGTGGAATGCATTTGTATTTGATTTATTAAAAGGTTTTCAATGCATTTGTTTTCGAAGTTCTACATGTATGTTCTTATTTAAGATTTTTTATTGTTTTCAGATATGTCTATGTCTAATGTTATCAATATTCTCACACAAAACACTTAAACTGGTCCAAACTTTCTGGAATGGAAACGCAATCTAGAATACCTCGTGATTGCAGAAGAACATATGTTCGTTTTGCAAGTACTTCGTCCTGAAGTGCCAACTACTGAATCCAGTCAAATGGGTATAGACTTTTATAACAAGTGGGAGAAATCGAACAATGTAGTCAAGTGATACATGATGACCACTATGTCAAAAGTCTTACATCAGCAGCATCAGCACCATAGGGATGCCTATGACATCATGACGAGTCTGGAGGCGACCTATTGGGAAACTGATAGAGCCGTCAGATTCAATCTCATGAGGGAAATCGTGAGTAAGAAGATGACTGATGGCACCTCAGTGAGAGAGCACGTAGTTACCATGACTCACTTCATGGATGAACTAACTGTAAATGGTGGAGGTATCGACGCTGAGGCTAAAGTCGATATCATACTGAACTCTCTACCCAAGTCCTTTGAGAGTGTTAGACTGAATGTTGTCATGAACAAAGAAAGAGTATACTCTCAATGAGTTGCTCAATGACTTGATGGCAGCAGAATCAGTCATGAACCCTCAGAAGGTTGCCTTGGCTACTTCTGGTAATCTCTCTGCTGTACTGAAAGGTATGAAGGGGAAGAAAGGGATTAAGAAGTGGGCTAAAAAGGCACCTATAAAGGATGGTGGGGCTGGGAAAAAGCCTAAAGTGGCGACTGATAGGGACAGGTGCTTCAGGTGTGGTAAGAAAGGACATTAGAGGAAAGATTGTCAAGCATACAAAGCTAGACAAGGTATGCCCTTTGCATGTATAACTGTAAGCGTGATTAGGGTCTGTTGTTGCTCTAACAGAGCTGTAAGCACTGACTTGTTGATCATGTTGTTGTACTTTGCAGGGGACCGTGCCGACAAGGCTGGTGAGTGATGGCAAGAAGATACCAAACTGGATGAAGGCAACGTTTATGACGGAGCTTCATCGAGTTTTCCTTTTCTTTATGTTTTGATGAACTAAGTACATTTGAGAGTTTATTTGTGGGTATTTGTTATTTGTGATTTTGTCATTGGTAATAACAATGTTATCCGTTATGAGATGTTGATTCATACTCTTTATGTTACTTCAATCAAGCATGTCCGCAAGTATTGCACGTAATTTATCTATAATTGATAATCCTAGAAAGAGAAAACTTACTTTTTCTGATGAGGATCTTACATATCTCTGGCACTTGAGACTGGGTCACATCAGCTTGAAGCGGATTCAGCGACTTGCAGATGACGGTACATTGGACTTAGTCCGAGCTGTACCTTATCAAGTCTGTAAATCCTACATCGAGGGCAAAATGTCAACTAGGCATTTCAAGGCTAGTCAGTCTCGAGCAGAGAAAGTGTTGGAATTGATCCATTCTGACTTATGTGGACTGATGTCCACGCAGGCTCATGGGAGGTACGAGTACTTCGTCACTTTCATTGACGATTACTCAAGGTACGGATATGTTTAACTGCTTCGCTACAAGTCTGAATGCTCTGAGAAATTCAAAGAGTTCAAGGCTGAGGTAGAAAAGAAGGTCGGGAAAACTATCAAGTTGCTGCGATCTGACCGTGGTGGCGAATACCTCGGTAATGAATTCATGCAGTATTTGTCAGATAACGGGATTACATCCTAGTGGACTGTAGCGGGTACTCCCCAGCAAAATGGTATAGCTGAAAGAAGAAATTGGACTCTTCTAGTGATGGTTAGATCAATGATGAGTTATGCAAACTTACCAATTTTGTTTTTGGGCTACGCATTGGAAACAACAACTTACTTGCTAAATGTGGTGCCTTCTAAATCAGTTCCTGAGAAGCCTTCTGAGCTCTTCCTTGTTTGCAAACCGAGTTTGTGCAAGTTTAGAGTATGGGGTTGTCCGGCACACGTACTGTCGAAGGAACCTGATAAGTTAGAAAGCAGGTAAAAGGTAATGCTGTTCATAGGGTATCCCAGGCAAATGAAAGGTTGTTACTTTTACTGTCCTAAGAGTCAGAGAGTCGTTGTTAGCACCAACGCTAGATTCTTGGAGGAGAAGTATGTGAGTAATCAAAAGTGAAGGAGTGATATTGTTCTTCAAGAAATTGAAAACGAGAATGCGATTCTAAGGGAAGGGGAACATGTAGATGTGGGTGCACCTATGAGAGGTTCAGCTCTACACACACGTTCTTCAGTGCAAGGTGCAGAACCACAAGTTCCTGCACCTACTACTGACATGGCACCGATGCCTCGTCGTAGTGGGAGAGTTATTTTCCAGCCAGAATGGTACATGTTCGTGGGTGTGTGTTCAGACTTGAGCCCGGAAGACGGACATGAGGACTCTGACCCACTGACTTACGAAGAGGCAGTGCAGGACAATGATGTTGCCAAATGGCATGTCGCCATGGATTCCGAAATTGAATCCATAAGTGCTATGGATGTATACCAGAAAACTGATTTGCCGGATGGCTTTAGGGCCATAGAGTACAAATGGGTATACAAGAGAAAGGAAGGAGCGGATGGAAAAGTCACGGCTTTTAAAGCCAGGCTGGTGGCAAAGGGTTATAGTCAGAAAGAGGGCATTGACTATAACAAAACCTTTTCACCCGTAGCCATGCTCAAGTCCATCCGGATACTCCTTGCCATAGCTGCGCATATGGACCTTGAGATATGGCAGATGGATGTCAAAACCGCTTTTCTAAACGGTTACCTTGAAGAAGGTAGAGACATCTATATGCAGCAACCCGAGGGTTACATATGCAAGGGCGAAGAACACCTTATCTGGAAGCTTAGGAAGTCCTTGTATGGACTTAAGCAAGCTTCGAGGTCGTGGAACTTACGTTTCAATAATGTGATTAAATCCTATGGATTTGCACAGTTGGAAAACGAAAGATGTGTTTACCAACTTTGTGTCAGTGGGAGCGTGGTTTTCCTTGCACTTTACGTTGATGACATACTCCTATTTTGAAACAACGAGGGAGTGATATCAGAAATCAAGGTTTGGTTATCCGAACAGTTCCAAATGAAGGATTTGGGAGAAGCTGGCTACATTCTTGGGATTAAGGTCTTACGAGATCGTAAGAGAAGAATGTTGAGCTTACCCAGGCATCCTATGTAGATACTGTGATAGCCCGATTCAGCATGCAACTCGCCAAGAAAGGCTTGCTACCTTTCAGAAATGGCGTTCATCTTTCTAGTGGGCAGTGTCCTCAGATTCAGCGGGAGAAAGATGAAATGAGTCTTGTACCATACGCTTCGGCGGTGGGTAGCCTCATGTATGCGATGCTGTGTACAAGGCCAGATATCTGTTATGATGTTGGCATGGTAGCAAGATATCTGTCTAACCCTGGAAAGGCGCATTGGACAGAGGTATAGCACATCCTCAAGTATTTCAAGAGAACTAGGAATTACTGCCTAGTTTATCAAAGTGAGGATTTGTGCCCTGTGGGTTATACAAACTCGGATTTCCAAGGGGATGAGGATGAGAAGAAATCGACCTCAGGATATGTGTTTACCCTGGGAGGTGGAGCTGTATCTTTGAGGAGCTCAAAGCAGAAATGCATTGCTGACTCCACCATGGAGGAAGAATATGTCGCCACCTCCAACGCCTCGAAAGAGGGGGTATGGCTCAGGAACTACCTTTTAGAGTTGGGCGTGATTTCGAGTTTGCTGAGGAGTATCACAATTTATTGTGATAACTCTGGTGCAGTGGCGAACTCAAAGGAATCGCGGTCTCACAGGGCAAGCAAACACATAGAGAGAAAGTACCATATCATACGAGAAATCGTATCGAGAGGTGATGTGCTGATCAAGAAGATTGACACTAAGGACAACCTTGCTGGTCCATTTACAAAGAGCTTGCCGCAGAAAGTTTACGAAAGACATATTTGTGAGCTGGGTCTGAGGTGGATGCCGACCACTGACAGTGGTTAAAGAGATAGCAGGCTAGATAGACGGACTGTATACTCTGTAATAGCTTAGTTATGCTTTGAGTATAATTGGGAGATTGATGGGTTTTGTATACTGAAAGCATTTATTATAATGAGTATACAACGGTTTATTTCTCCTATCTGTCAAACAATCTTACATGTATGTAACAATGTTATCCTATTGTCTCACCGATAGGGACGATCATACGGCGTGTTGTAGATCATAGAAGATAGTTTGATCACTTGACCTAGTGAGACATAAACCTAATGTTGGGAAATCTGGCTAAGTTTCCTTTCCCTCAGTAGCACCCATAGAAATGATGTGATTTTGTTGTCTAGATCATAGTTTTGGTGCATCAAATCCTAAGTCCTACCAGCGTCAGTTTGTCTCTAGAATAGCTCTAGTCTCAAATGTAAAGTCTTGTTTAGGTCCTTTGAGTTGTAAGTCGTAGCTGATCAAGACTCATGC
>JAPKLW010001571.1:51994-85145 GCA_026898455.1 Plectranthus barbatus
TATTTCCGCTGCGTAACGTTATACACTCTGATAAACCGGGACCAACACCTAATGACAGCCGAGACAGCGTATAAGGATACGTCTGTCCGGATGGCTGCGGCATTGTCGGAATAGGTAGTCTGTCTTGGTTACTTGACATGCTGGTACACAGGGGTGGCGTATTGATGGACCGCAGTGAGATGTATTCCTCTGTCTGACATCAGCGAACGTAAGATCTGGTTTTTGAATGAGTCCAAACCCTAACAAAGGTTCAGGGGTTTGCACGGATTGACTGTTGCTTTGACTTGCCATGGTGGAGAGCCAGAGTAACGTGCTCGTATATCCACATCTTGGGTAACAACAGTTCGTGTAGTACTGCCTGAGACTGGGTTTAGGTAACCATATCCGAGTAATAGGATGTGGACATTCCCTGAGGAGCTCAATGACATTCATCGTGCCAATGACATTAATTAATTGTAGATAGAGCTTGTCAGAAGCTCCGATTAATTAATGAATGTCCGGTAACCTTTAATATGGGGATTCTCAATTAATGCAGCCCGTTGTTATAACGTTTTAATAAAGGGGTAGGTCAGTATTAATTCTGTGGTGAAAAAGAATTAATATTAATTAATAATTGTGTCCCGGGTTGTGGACATGGGAATTATTTAATTTATTGGCCCACTTTATTATTTGCATCAGGTCCCAGGACTGACCCAATTAAATATGCTGAATTGAGCTCAACATCCCATTATGGTTAAAACCCTAGGTCTATAAATAGACATATCTCTTTGGAAACCCTAGCCAATTTGAACACAATTCAAATCAGTGAAACCCTAGAGGCAGAGAGAGAGGGGCGACGACTTTGAGTGCAGTGGGAGGAGAATTTTGATTCTGGCATTGCACAACTACGGATTTGTGGAGTCCTCACCAGTAGCAGATCTGAACAGCATTGGGATACAACCCTGAAGATCTGATCTGAAGAACAGAATTCTTCCTTTTTGTTTTTCTTTATTTTCGATTTAATTTAGAAATTAGATTTCTAATTTCTGTTTCCGCATATTAAATCGAATCGCGTGGTTAAATTAAAGTTGGATATTGGTTGAATTAAAGTTGGATATTCAAACGCGAAAGATCGGATCAGACTCTACGGAATAACGATAAATTCTCAATCCACAATTCGAACTAAATTCATAGGAGCATGCTAGGTTTTATTGAGAATTATTTTTGTATGCAATATCCGTAAATCGATCTGGTTCACTTGGATTTTGTGATTCGGTTCACTGAAAAATCCCTACACTTTTCTGGTTATTCGGACATGTTGGTGTTTTTGGATGATTCGGCCGGGAGACTGGTGCGGTTTGAAGTTTCCGCCGTTGATGTATTCTTCTGAAAGCTTCAAAAAGTGTAGAAGAATTTTGAATCAAAAGGTATGGGAGTATTAGGGTTAGAATTCCCAAACCAAATTTCTTTTATACGATCCCTCTTTAACCGACTTCTACTGTGAGCGGTTGGATCTCCTATTCTGATATGGATGAATCGATGGTTGGGTAGTTGGTGACGGTTTACCTTTCGTCCTACTTCATCGGAGTCTTGAGTGTGGCTGACGTGTCTCCTTGGCATTCATCGCCGCCCTGTGCAAGAGTTACTTTGTAATTAAATCAAACTCTGTAGTTTCTTCATCATTAGATAATCCCACCTTTCGAGATATATTTAAATCAATTATCTCCATTTTGTTTGCTGGTCTACATGCAAAGATGCATAGGTTGAACACTTGATAAACAGCAATGTGAAAGGCATATGTTGAGAGCTGGGACTCAACATATGATTATTCCCCTTTCGTATGGAATGCCATATATCACCTAGTTTGCTGAGTTCTTGGACTCAACATTCTTTCTTTGTTTGATGTGAATGACATATTCCTGGACCTGATTTGGTGAGAGCTTGGACTCAGCATTCATTCTTTGCGGTCTAAAGTTCAGTAGACGCTTATAGCTTGCTGAGAGCTTGGACTCAGCATTCTCCTGAAATTAATTTCAAGCAATCTACCGAACTTTGCTGAGAGCTCATGCTCAGCATTTTTTGGGGTTCCACTGAGAGCTTGGATTCAATAGACAAAATAGATACTTCTAAGTTTTGATCCATGTAGAAGCAAGAGTCTCTTTAGTGAGAGCTTTGACTCAGTAAACTATTTCTGGTTTGTCTGCTATTCCAAAATAGCAATCATTATTAAACAACTGATAGCAATCGTCTACTCTATCTGAGAGCCTTCCCATGATCTATTCTTCTTCTCCATGGCCATGAAGCTTGATCCTGGAAGAAGAGATGGGAAGAACCTGAATGGTCCTCCGAAAACCTTGGTTGACTGGAACCTAGAGGGCTTTCCCATTCCTTGTGACTAAGGAATATCCATCTTCAGACCCAACTGACTAGTTTTTATCTCAGCAACGAGAAAACTATCATGGCCTGACAGAATGGACCACCTATCTCCGTTCGGTTCTAATATGAGAAAACTCATCATCCATGGTGAACTGAGAATTGAGAGAATCTTCTTAGATGTGTTACGATTCTTCCTCTTAATTCGGAAACTTCCAAGTCACGTTAATCAAACCCTTTTTGGAGATATTTTGGTGAAATGCTGAAGGACCACATTTCTTATTTCTTCGAGCAGGGTTTTTGAAAAATTGGGAATAGGAGGCAGGTGAGAGATCTAGGGTTTCAAGGATCTTGTGTATGGCTATCTTGAGCGTGAACCTCTCCTTAAAAAGATGCAGTCTCCCTAGAAATGTGATCTTCTAATCACTTCATCTGCTTTGGGAACCGACGGTTTTGCAAATACTTTCCATGTGGCAGCTATTCTCAGAACTAAATCTTCTCGAGCCTTTGAACGAGATCTTTGGTAATGATAGCGAATATGTATCGTCTCTCTGTCATTGATGATGATCTCAATTGATACGTGGGTTGAGTATCCCAATATTTATTCCCTTATTTGATCAATTTCCCAAAATTGATTCAAAAAATGTATTGATTCAGCAGTCCTTCTCCTTCTGCTGAGAGTTGGGACTCAGCAATCTTGTAATCTGCTGGAACCAATAACCTTTGATACATTTAATTGTTGAGAGCTGGGACTCAACAATCTTCTTATATCTATAGAACTTTTCCTTTTGAAGAACGTGAGCACAGACACACTCTTATTCTGCATCTTCTAGAGAAATCCAACCAAGTATAATTCCATAAATATATTCCAAGAACATAATCAGAGCTGGGACTCATTCTTCCGTAACTTCATCTAATTCTAATAAGCTGAGCTTAAGACAAAGCTCTTTGAATCTGCTTTCTGCTAGAGGTTTGGTGAATATGTCTGCTAGTTGATCCTCTGTTATGATGTAATCTACTGAGATATCCTTTTTCTCAACATGATCTCGAATGAAGTGATGTCGGATATCAATGTTCTGGAGTGATGAACAGGATTCTTCGTGATGCACATTGATAATCTCGTATTTTGCCTCACTTATCACGTGATTTTCTTATTAGTTTCTTGCATTTACTTGAGTTTTTAGTTAATAATCGAGCATGAAGTGTTTATAGGGGATATTATGCTTGTCATGGTAATATTTTGCAGGTTTTAGGCTAAAATCAATGAAAACCCGTACCGAAAGCAGTTGATGTTCAAAGGAAACTATCACGAATTCTTCCACACTGGTATCCTCTTGTCTCACCGATAGGGACGATCATACGGCGTGTTGTAGATCGCAGAAGACAGTATGATCACTTGACCTAGTGAGACATAAACCTGATCACAGCCGAGACAGTGTATGAGGATACGTCTGTCCGGATGGCTGCGACATTGTCGGAATAAGTAGTCTGTCTTGGTTACTTGACATGCTGGTACACAGAGGTGGCGTATTGATGGACAGCAGTGAGATGTATTCGTCTGTCTGACATCAGCGAATACAAGATCTCGTTATATTGATTGAGTCCAAACCCTAACGAAGGTTCAGGAGTTGGCAAGGGTTGACTGTTGCTTTGACTTGCCATGGTGGAGAGCCTAAGTAACGTGCTCGTATATCCGCATCTTGGGTAACTGCAGTTCGTGTAATACCACCTGAGACTGGGTTTAGGTAACCATATCCAAGTAATAGGATGGGGACATTCCCAAAGGAGCTCAGTAACATTCATTGTGTCAAAGTCCTGCAGGCTGATTAAGTTCAGGCACGAGTGATAAGGTTTGAGTGGTACTACTCAGGAATAATAAGATATTAATTAATTGTAGTTAGAGCTTTTGAGAGGCTCCGATTAATTAATGGATGTCTGGTAACCTTAAATATGGGGATTCTCAATTAATACAGCCCGTTCTCATAACGTGGTAATAAAGGGGTAGGTCAGTATTAATTCTGTGGTGAAAAAGAATTAATATTAATTAATTAATTGTGTCCTGGGTTGTGGACATGAGAGTTAATTAATTTATAGGCCCACTTTATTATTTGCATTAGGTCCTAGGTCTGGCCCAAGGAAAGTTTGCTGAATTTAGCCCAGGAGCCCATTAGGGTTTACAACCCTAGGTCTATAAATAGACAACTCTCTCTCATAAGTTGTAACACAGTTGAAACACACTAAACCCTAGAGAGAGCAGAGTGAGCCCCGTTTTCAAGAAGAAAGGGAGGAGAATTTCGATTCTAGTCCTGCTCAAACCACAGATCTACGGAGTCCTCACCAGTAGTAGATCTGAACAGCACCGGGATAAGATCTGAAGATCTAATCTGGAGAACAACAGATTTCTTTCTTCCCTTTTATTTTTGATTTTTATTCTAAGAAATTAGATTTCTAATTTCTGATTTCGCAGTTAAAATCGGATTGCGTGGTTGAATTCAAGTTGGAAATTCAAACGTAAAAGATCGGTTCAGACTCGACGGAATAAGGGTAATTCCTCAATCCACAATTCTGGTAATTAAATTCATAGGTGCATGCTAGGATTTATCATGTATTTAATTATGCATAAAATCCATAAATCGATCCGGTTCAGTTTGGTTTTGGTGATTCGGTTCACGGGAAAACCCTACACTAAGAACCATCCTGATTTTTCTTATTCTAACCTTTATGCAGCTGAGAATCCTCCACTGGGATTCAGTGTTTGAGCCGGGGGAGAGATTGTGGAGAAGAAGAGGTCCGTGCTGGAGGAGACACTTGACAAGTTCATCAAAAGCTCCGACAATAGGTTTGGCAAGGCGGAAACTGAGGTGAAGAACTTGTCCACTCATGTGCAGCACATGACGAAACACCTTCAGATGCTCGATGTGCAACTCAGTCAGATTTCTACTACCGTGAGCAATCAACACAAGCCAGGCCAGCTCCCCAGCACCACAGAAGTCAATCCTGAGAAGGCCAAAAAAGTCAATGCCATTTCCTTGAGGTCCGGTACGAGGTACGAGGGTCCTAGCATGTCCAAGGATGATTTTGGGGCAAAAAGAGAGGAATTTCCCGCAGAAGATACCTCTGTTTCGATCGACACAAAGCCTGTGTCGATCGACACAGAGGCCGGGGAGAGCTGCAGAGGTCGATAGGGCAGTAAATCGACCGACAGGGAGGATGTAGCTGTGTCGATCAACACTCCCCCTGTCGATCGACAGGCATGACAGAAAGGGGCAGTCAACAGACAGGCAGCCCAGGAGCCACATGGAGCTGAAAACTAAAAGAAGAAAGGTGATCCCACTCCTCCAGTGCCCTTTCCCCAAAGATTTGCAAAGTAGAAGGAAGACTCAAAGTTTGCTCGATTCGTGGAGAATCTCAAGAAGGTCAACATCAACATTCCTTTGATCGTGGTTCTTCACGAGATTCCCGGCTACATGAAGTTCTTGAGGAAGCTGATGAGCGAGAAAAAGCCAGTAATTGAGGATCAAATTATTTCTATTCATGAGCAGTGTAGTGTTCTTTTGCAGAAACAGGTTCCAACCAAGAGGTCCGATCCGGGATGCTTCTCTATTCCGATCAAGATTGGGGGGAAGGAGTTTGGAGATGTCCTTTGCGACACTGGTGCAAGTATCAACTTGATGCCATACTCGTTTTTCCAAAAGTTGCAGATAGGTGAGATGAGGCCAACCTCAATCACTATTCAGATGGCTGATCGCTCAATTTCTTGACCAAGGGGAGCTGTGGAAGATGTTTTAATTCGTGTTGTTCATTTAATTTTTCCTGCTGATTTCGTTGTTTTGGATATGAAGGGACAACATGGAATGTCAATGATCCTTGGAAGAGAATTTCTGAAGACAAGTGATGCTCTGATAGATTGCCGAGGTGGGGAGATTACACTTCGAGTGAATGACGATACATTCACCTTTGTGATTGATCGAAGCCAAAGGGAAGCTGCTTGCAATAACATCTCTACCACCATTGAGGAAGATGAAGAAACCACCGAGATCGAATGGGAGCGCGAAAATGGGATGGCGAAATTGTCAATTACACCATCCTCTTCCGAGCTCACCACTGTTATTCGTGATCGGATGGTCTACAAGATAGATGCAAGGGGGCGACGTGTCTGGACCCGACCTCCTTGGTAAAGGATCCCTATCGTCAAGCCACAACAATAACTAAGGCACTGAATGGGAGATAACCCATTGATTTACTTGCATTATTTCAATTTTTATCTAATTTTTGTGTGTTGTTTTGAAAAAAAAAGTTGGAGCTCTGTTTCAATCGACACACAGGGTGTCGATCGACACAGAGGTGATCGACGGAGCACACATTGACCCGCCAATCCGGTCGATAGGAAGGCTCTGTGTCGATCGACAGGCCCCCTGTCGATCAACACAGAGTGCTAGCAGCAGCAGTTTCCATCTTTCTCGTTCTGCAGCCTCCGAGGGATAAAAAGTTGGTGTCTGAGCCCAACATCGAGGTACAGTTTTACTCCTAGTCTGATTTTCAAACTTATTCTCTCTGTCAACCGAATAAGTTTGGGGGGAGGAGGACTTGGAGTTGAAACTATTTCTTCCCTTTTATTTAATTCTTTAATTTTGTTTAAATTTTTGCCTATTAAAAAAAAAATTATTGCATTTGTTGAATAAAATTGTGATTTTGTGAGAAGATTTGCGTAGCTATGAGATAACCCTAGCAAGAATGCGAGATTTGAAATTGATTGACTTGATTATGCATTGATTGTGATAGTGGTTGAGTATGCATATGAATGTAGAAAACCGCATGATTACTTGTTTTGAAACTTACAAAGGCATGATGTTTGATGATGATTTGATGTTTACTCTAGAAGAATTGTTTCCCAAGTGTGAGATTTTGAGCCTTTAATTCGATTGTGAGTGTGTCTGCATTATTGAGTATCACTAGAACTTGCGTTGTTTATTTTTTGAAATTGCTAGTGTGCACAGATTTAGGAAATGATTTTAGGCCATCTTTGTTTAGCCTATTTATCCCATACACTGTCCCTTTCAATGTTTTATCCCTAGTCAGCCCCATTGAGCCTTTAGTTTTCTTGCTTTCTAATGAAAAAGTTCTGTTTTTCTCTTGTCTATGAGAGAAGGTGGTGAATAAGGGAGGAATAATTGTGAGGAAGATAAGATATTATTAGAAGGGTGAAAAAAAAAAGAAGGTTGAGCTCTAGAAAAGATATAGAAAATGAAAAAAAATGTTTATGTGTGTTATTTATCCTTATAAGCTCAAATGTATACTTCAATTTGTTTAGAGCATAAAAGGATGTGTGAAAAAAAGAAAAAAAAAAAGAGAACAAAAGAGCCTTGTTTGATGTTGAATATTATAGGAGATGGGTGGATATCATTAGATAGTGGTTTAGATTTGTTGAGGTGCGCAACTCAGTTGATTTTAGTCTCTTGGCCATATATTTTCCTACCTTTCACTAAAAAGCCTACATTACAACCTTGAATAAAGTCCTTTCTGATCTTAGACTTTTGTACACATATTTGCAGTGGAGAATTAGAATATTTGCAAGCCTATGGTAGAATTTGATTTGGATGACTTGTGTGATCTCATATTATCCTAAACAATTGAGTGAATGAGTGAAAACACTTCCCTTGTGAGTCTTCCATGGTTTACAGATTTTCTGATTCTTACAAAGTGTTGATGTTTTGTGGATTTACGAGTTTGATTGTGATGAATCTTGTGACGCATTTTACTTCTCTTCTACTTGAACTTTTGATTCATTCTTTTGTTGATTGAGGACAATCAAGTGTTTAAGTTTAGGGGAGTTGATAAGCTCGTATTTTGCCTCACTTATCACGTGGTTTTCTTATTAGTTTCTTTCATTTACTTGAGTTTTTAGTTAATAATCGAGCATGAAGTGTTTATAGGGGATATTAAGCTTGTCATGGTAATATTTTGCAGGTTTTAGGCTAAAATCAATGAAAACCCATACCGAAAGCAGTTGATGTTCGAAGGAAAAGTCACGAATTCTTCCACACGTGGAATCTGACCTAATGGAGCATGGAATTGAAAAGATCTTTGAGTTAGCTTTCCAACGCAACTGGAATCGGGTCAATCGGTGTTCGGGAGCAAAAAATTATAGCCAAAACCGTGAGACTGCGCAAAGGGAGTCGACTGATCACTGTTATTTCTAACAGATTAATTATAATAACAGCGGCAAATAAATTTGTAAACCCTAAAGTTATCGATCCAGGGGAATTGTGTGGGGAAATTATCCTATGTACTAATTATGGTTCTAAAATCTATTGTTTGAGTGAATTAGAAAATAGGTTTTGGTTTTATAAAAGTAAAGATAATAATGCAGAAAATTAAAGTAGTTTTGAAAGCAAATTTAAACGAACAAAGATTCTATGGAAGAATTCTTATTATGGATGACATGTAGAACCAATTAATTTAACAGGTGGCATACTGCAAAAATGCTATATTTCTTTGTTTGGCAAATATAACCTAGATTACTAATTAGTGACTATCTTCGCTCGGTCTCAAAGTACACCAAATTAGTCAATCTGACAAGCAATTCAGTTCTATTCCTACAGTCTAATACATCTGTTTGGATAGTGTAGATTGTATCATGTATTCCTAATCCCACTATCAGTATTCACCTCTCGGTCCTTCTATCAATAGCTAGACATCTAAATTAATCGTCATCTCTCGGTCCTTGAATTAAATTAGAATTATAAAATAAACACAGGAATCATGAACCTAATTAATTAATCCTAACATGCATCCATAATAATATCAACCCTAGAACCCGCTAGGGTTTCAAGCCACTCATCGCATATAGAAATCCAAAAGAAAACATATTAAATTGCATAAAAGTACAGAACTTATAAGAAAAATAAAGGGTTTCGTGTTCCCCAAGTCTCCAAACTCTAAAATCTAAATTGTAGAATGAAAATATGATAGAGAATGATGAAAAATCGAATTTACATAGGTACTTATAGGGGTGGATGTGTATCCTATCAAATCTAGGGCTAAAGATATGAATAAATCCGATTTTCATCAGATTTCTGCTCCAGCAGACTTGCTCGCGTCGATCGTTGCTGATTGGCGTCGATCGACGTGGCTTCCTCTTCGGCATCGATCGACGTGGCCTCTCGCCCCTTCTGGGCGGTCTCACGGTTTTGGCCATAACTTCCTCTCCCGAACTCCGATTGACCCGATTCCAGTTGCGTTGGAGAGCTAACTCAAAGCATCATCCATTGCCATGTGCCAATAGCCCAAATCCTCCTTATGGAAGAAATCTTCATTGCTACTCTTACACGTCACTACTTTCGGAACAACTTTCTCGTGAACTTAGGCCTAAAACCTACAAAAACACCAATACGCGCATAATACCACCTAATATAGACTCATGCATAGAATATATATATAAACTCAATAAAACTACATAAAATAGTAGAAAATAATGTAGATAAGCGAGTAAAATAATGAGCTTATCAAACCCCCAAACCTTAAACGTTTGATTGTCCTCAATCAATAGGCAAGAAAGAAATCAAAAGATCATGCGATTAAAGTGCAATGCCTCACAAGATTCATCATAGTCAAGAATAAAAAATCTACTACACACAAGAAATTTGAAAGAGACATAAAATTCATCAACAGTGGAAGAACTCACAAGAAGTGTATCGTTCAACTCTCAAGTGTCTAAGGTATAGATTAAAGCACTCAATAATATGTATAAAGAAATTTCTACCATAGGCTTGCAAATTTTCTAATATCTCCACTGCTAGAATGTGCACACAAGTCTAGAATCAAAAAGGACTTTCATTGGGTTGTAATGTAGGCTTTTTGTGAAGGGTAGGGAAAATTTGGCCAAGTGACTAAATTAAGTTGAGTTGATCATTCTCAACCAATGCAACCACCATCTATTAATCATTTAACATTCTCCTCAAATATATCAACAACACACAACTTTTTTTCTAGCTCATTTTGAATCTCTTATGCTCTTTACAAAATTTTGTATTTTTTTTTTTCAGAGAGCTTATGAGAATTCTAATTATTTCTTTGAGCTTCTTTTTCACACATCTTTTCACCACTAAGTTATATTTTCTTATCTCTATATCACAATCATTCCACCCCATATACCACAACTAAAGACATGAGCGAAACCAATACTTCTTCTTAATCTCATAGACAAGGAAAGAAAAATTTTGTATAGGCTCAAAAGTGGCTAACTAGGGAAAATTTAATTTGAAGGGACAGTGTTTAGGGAATTGGGCTATCAAAGATGGCCTAAGATCATTTCCTAAACTTGTGCACACTATGCAGTCTCAACATAGAAAATAGGCAAGTTCTAGAGAAATCAAAACACACATGTGAATCTCACATCAAACGAATCAAAGGCTCAAAATTCTCACACAAGGGTTCAAGATTTTTCTTCCACATTCAATTTCAAATCAGCTCAATCATCATGCAAGCATAAGTGTCAAATCAATCCTATCATGCGGTATTCTACATTCATAGGCATCTAACCACAATCACAATCAATTCAAACTCAGCCCTCAACCGATTCTAATCTCACAATCTCATTCGGGTTATTTCAAAACTAAAAAATTTTCCCACATAATAGAATAAAAACTTAAAAAAAAAAATTTAAGCGGAAAGCAAAATAAATAAAGGATAGAACGTTCCATCTCTTGTCCACATCCCCCCAAACTTATTTCCAACTCGAAGAGTGGAATAAGTTTGAAAATCAGACAAAAGAGGGAACGGTACCTGGTAGTGGATCTCAGACATCCACTTTTTATCCCTCGGAGACTTCGGATGTTGCTCGGCGTGAATTGCTGCAGCTGGCACATCGCGTTGATCGACGTGAAGCCTTCTTACCGATCCCGTTGAGGATCGAAGTGTATCACGCCAGGTTGCTCGGCGTCGATCGATGCAGACTGGCGTCGATCAACGTCGAGCCGATCTCAATTTTTTTTAAAACTGCAAAATAGTTGTTAACGCAAAAATGATAGAAATTCAAAATAAATAAAAAAACAAAAATTAAAAAGAAAATACGGAAAAGGGTTGGGTTACCTCCCAACAAGTGCTTGATTTAATGTCGCAACTCGACGATACCTTAAATCACCGCCAGGGAGATCGGGTCCAGACTCGCCAACCTTTGGAATCCATCATGTAAACCTTCCGATCCTTGATAATGGTGGTGAGCTCAGAAAAAGGCGGCGCAACAGACAGATTCACCCCTCCGTTTCATCGCTCCCATTCGATGGCAGCTGCTTCTTCTTCTTCAGATTCATCCCCTTCATCAGTAGTGGAGATTCGATTGCACTCCGCTTTCTTCTTGCTCTTGTTGATAACAAAGGTGATCTTCTTGTCGTTCACTCAGAGTGTGATCTCGTCGCCTCGACAGTCAATGAGAGCGGCGCTAGTGTCGAGAAACTCACGCCCCAAGATCATGGGCATGTTCTCGTCCTCCTTCATCTCGTGCACCACGAAATCTGCAGGAAAAATGAGATGACCCACACGAATGAGCACATCCTCTAGTATACCTTTCGGGCGGGACACAGATCGGTCCGCCATCTGCAGGGTGATCGTCGTGGGCCTCATCTCTCTGATGTTTAGACGCTTGTAGATGGAATATGGCATCAGGTTGATACTGTCCCCAGTATCACATAGTACTCTCTCAAACGTGTGTCCCCCAATCTCAACCGGAATAGAGAAGCATCCAGGATTGCTTCTTTTGATGGGCACCTGCTTTTGCAGTAGCAGGCTGCACTGCTCGTGGATATTCACTGTCTCATTCTCCACGAATTGCTTTTTTTCACTCATCAATTTCCGGAGGTACTTCATGTACCCCGGAATCTCCTTTAGTGCTTTGATCAGTGAGATGTTAATGCTGACCTTCTTCGGATTCTCCACAAACCTGGAGAACTTCTCGTCCTCTTTCTGCTTCGCGAAACGCTGTGGGAATGTTATAAGAGGGAGCTGATCTTCAGACAGCTTCAACTTCGTGCCTGAAACAGACTTCGGCGTTGATCGAAGTAGGGTGGCATCGATTGACGAGGCTTTCTCTTCTACGTCGATCGACGCGGGTGGTTTGTCGATCGACGTGGATCCCTGTACTGTGCAACTTTGCCCCTTCTCCACTCCCGAATCGTCCACAGCTATCTCGAGACTCTTGTAACTCATCCCGGACCTCAGAGTGACGGCTTTGCAGTCTTTTTGAGCCTTTGGGTTCACCTCTGTTGTGCTCGGAAGCAGTCCAGGCTTGTGTTGGTTGCCGAGTGTGGTGGCAATCTGGCTCAATTGCGTGTCCATTATCTGAAGATGTTTCGTCATCAGCTGCATGTGGTTGGCCATCCCCTTCACCTCGGTTTCTACTTTCCCAAACCGGTTATCCGAGCTCTTGATGAATTTCTCGAGCGTCTCCTCCAGCACGAATTTCTTCCTTTCCACAATTTCTCCTGCAGTACCTACATCAAAACCAGACGGAGGGTGTTCTGCAGCAGAAGGGTTAGAATAAGAAAAACCAGGGTGAGATCGCCCATGGTTGTAGTGATACCCCTGATCGCCTTGGTAGTTATTGTGATAACCACCGCCAATGTAATTCACCTCCATCCCGGCAATTCCGAGACGAACTGCTTGCACCCCGGTTGATGTAGTCGGCCTCCACCGGAACAATAGCCATGCTTGGCTCTGCAACAGCTGCAGCTTGTGCTGTGCCCAGTTTTTCAATCTCTTCCCGGAGCTTCTTCACCTCGGCAACCACATCAATTTCTGGCTTGGCTTCCATAACTTTGACCGGAATCTGTCTGTCAGTTGGCCATTGGTGGCTATTCAGCGCCATGTCTGCTAGCAGCCTCATACTCTCTTCACCACTCTTCTTCATCAGTATACCACCAGCAGATGCATCCACCAACTCCTTCATGTGAGGATTCAAACCCTCATAGAAATGGCACACTTGCATCTCCAGATCGATGCCATGTCCAGGACAGAGTCGTAGAAGCTCTTTGTATCTCTTCCAGGCCTCGTAGAGTGACTCATCATACATCTGCATGAAAGTAGTAATGGCAGCTTTCCTCTTCAGTAGCAGGCTCGGTGGGAAGTAGTTGGTATGGAACTCTGCTCCAAGCTCCTCCCATGTCCCAATTCGACTCTTATCCAGTCCAGCAAACCAAGATCGTGCCTCGTCTTTGAGTGAGAACGAGAACAGTCTCATCTTGATCACATCTTGGATGACTCCGTTCTGCTTCACAGTGTTACACACCTCAATGAATTGGTTGAGGTGGGTATATGGATCTTCTACAGCTCTCCCCCCAAACTGGTTTTGCTGTACCATCTGAATAAAGCCTGTGCGCAGCTCGAAGTTGTTGGCATCAATGCCAACTCTAAATCCAGCCTCTGCTTGCTGTGGAAGAAATTGATCCAATATGGACCTTTGCGGGATCACAACTTGCCTATTGTTCAACTCTGCCAGTCTTGCAGCTTGTTCCGCCTGAGTAGCCTGGGCTGCTTGCAGTTGTGCTCTTAGCTGCTGTACTTCATTCACAAATTGCCTCTGCTCCTCGGGAGTCATATTTTGCAGAGGTGCTTCAGGATTCTCAGCCATCTCTCGCTGTTTTTCTTTTCCTTTCTTTTTGACTTTCCTGCAGGTTGCTTCAATTTCAGGGACAAAGGCCTCGAGTGTTTTTCCTTTGGCTCGCATGTTCATGCACCTGCACAGAAAATAGGTAAATATCAGTTCAACGTCGATCAACGTGGATATCACGTCGATCAATGCAAGAAAGTGGTCGGCATCAATCGCGTAAGGTGTCCGTCGATCGACGCAATAAGATGATCGACGTTGATCGATGCTAAGGGGCATCGATCGACGTGGAATGCAGAAACGAAAACTCACACACGCACACGTACAGAAAATAAAACTCAATCCAGCAAATCCTAGAACGAACTAGTAACAAGATAATATCTAACAATTCCCCGGCAACGGCGCCAATTTGATCACTGTTATTTCTAACAGATTAATTAAAATAATAGTGGCAAATAAATTTGTAAACCCTAAAGTTATCGATCCAGGGGAATTGTGTGGGGAAATTATCCTATGTACTAATTATGGTTCTAAAATCTATTGTTTGAGTGAATTAGAAAATAGGTTTTGGTTATATAAAAGTAAAGAGAATAATGCAGAAAATTAAAGTAGTTTTGAAAGCAAATTTAAAAGAACACAGATTCTAGGGAAGAATTCTTATTATGGATGACATGTAGAACCAATTAATTTAATAGGTGGAATACTGAAACAAAACTATATTTCCTTGTTTGGCAAATATAACCTAGATTACTAATTAGTGACTATCTCCGCTCCGTCTCAAAGTAAACCAAATTAGTCAATCTGATAAGCAATTCAGTTCTATTCCTACAGTCTAGTACATCTGTTTGGATAGTGTAGATTGTATCTTGTATTCCTAATCCCACTATCAATATCCACCTCTCGGTCCTTCTATCAATACCTAGAAATCTAAATTAATCGTCACCTCTCGGTCCTTGAATTAAATTAGAATTATAAAATAAACACAGGAATCATGAACCTAATTAATTAATCTTAACATGCATCCATAATAATATCAAACCTAGAACCCGCTAGGGTTACTAGCCACTCATCGCAGATAGAAATCCAAAAGAAAACATATTAAATTGCATAAAAGTATAGAACTTACAAGAAAAATAAAGGGTTTCGTGTTCCCCAAGTCTCCAAACTCTAAAAACTAAATTGTAGAATGAAAATACGATAGGGAATGATGAAAAATTGAATTTACATAGGTATTTTTAGGGGTGGATGTGTATCCTATCAAATCTAGGTCTAAAGATATGAATACATCCGATTTTCATCAGATTTCTGCTCCAGCAGACTCGCTCGCGTCGATTGTTGCTGATTGGCGTCGATCGACGTGGCTTCCTCTTCGGCGTTGATCGATGCTGATTGGCATCGATCGACGTGGCCTCTCGCCCCTTCTGCGCGGTCTTACGGTTTTGGCCATAACTTCCTCTCCCAAACTCCGATTGACCCGATTCCAGTTGCGTTGGAGAGCTAACTCAAAGCATCATCCATTGCCATGTGCCAATAGCCCGAATCTTCCTTGTGGAAGAACTCTTCACTGCTACTCTTACACGTCACTGCTTTCGGAACGGCTTTCTCGTGAACTTAGGCCTAAAACCTACAAAAACACCAATACGCGCATAATACCACCTAATATAGACTCATGCATAGAATATATATATAAACTCAATAAAACTACATAAAATAGTAGAAAATAATATTGATAAGCGAGTAAAATAATGAGCTTATCATCGACACAGAGGTTTCTGTGTCGAGGGACAGAAATCCTGTCGATCGAAATAGAGATCAAAATTCCGGAAACTTTTGATCTGCATTCCTGTCGATCAACAGGCACCCTAGAAAGGAATATTTTCGCACAATTCAGAGATTTTTCCTTCCAAAACCATTACCTTTTGAAGATTTGATTTCTCCCCCTATAAATATGACTTTTTATGCTCGAAAATTAAGTCTCTTTAGGTCTTCATTTCAGTTTTTACAAGTTCTTTTCAGCATTATTTTAGTCTTTAAATTCCCTTTAATTTTCCAGTACTCTTTATTTTTATTGTTGCTTTGGATTCAAGACAATTGAAGGTTCAAGGTTCCCATTGTTTTAATGATTCAAGTAAGTTTCTTTACATCTTTTACAATGTTTATTTCAATTATGTTAGGATAGAACCCTTAGCAGGTTCTAGGGTTTTCTCCATCCTTTTTGGCATGTGTTAATTCGACTAATTCCAAACCCTAATTAACTTGGTTCAAATTCTATGTTTTTCACTCCAAAATCTATTTTCAATTGAAGGATCGAGAGATGAAAATTGGATTAGGTTTATAGTTATTAATTTGAGGCCGAGAGGAGATAATTAATAATAGGAAAATAGAATTTTGATACAACTGTTTTCTGTCTCAAAAAGAAGAATTAGTTGTAGGGTTTTCAAATCTGTATTTTTATTGAGATTGCCTAGTTTGTGTTCTTGAGACCGAGAGGTGAAATTCACTTTCTAGTAATCTAGGTTTTAATTGCCCAACAAAGGAATTAATTCCAATTTAATAGATTTCCCACTTTAATGATTATTTTGGGTTTGGATTGATTGGTTATTGTATGTTGATTGGTTTGGTTGATTTCCCTATAATCTGTGTTTTTTATTATTAAATTTTATTCCCAAGTTATTTTCTGTTTTTCAAAACAAAAACCCTATTAAAATTTGGATTTTCTCAAACCAAGAATAGATAAACTATGCCAGTACATGAGATGATTTCGTCGTACTATCCCTGTGGGTTCGAGTAGCCTTCGGGTTTATAAATTTGTTTGCATCGCTATATTATATTAAAACTGTTAATTTTTACAGCGATCACACATCGCACTGTTGTTGTCGCAGTAAATTTGAACGCAACCAGTGCTAACTTCATAGACTTGAAGTTGTTTCTTGATCCATAGCACTTGTGTGCAGCAGCTGGCAGCATCTACGTATTCGGCTTCTATAGTGGATGATGCTACGGAGTGTTGCTTCTTGCCGAACCAGCTTATCAGCTTATGACCCAGGAATTGGCATGTTCCGCTCGTGCTCTTTCGATCAATTCAACAGCCTCCGAAATCTAAATATGAGTATCCTATGAGTGTGAGATCGTCTGCTCTGGGACACCAAATTCCTAAAGATTTTGTTCCCTTCAGATAACTGACAATTCTTCGTGCATACTCCATGTGTGATTACTTCGGATTTGCTTGATATCTGGCACATACACCAACAACATATGAAATGTCTGGTCTGCTGGCATTTAAGTATAGAAGTGAGCCAATTATTCCTTTGTATGTTGTGGGGTCTAAGGATTCGCCTTCTTCATCCATAGATATCTGACATGCTGTACTCATGGGAATCCGCTGAGTCTTAGTCTTTTCTGGGCAAAATTTGCTGATGAGATCTTTTGTATACTTCTTCTGATGAATAAAAATCCCATCGCCGGATTGCTCGACTTGTAGACCTAGGAAGTATGACACTTTTCCCATCATACTCATTTGGAAGTTAGTTTGCATAAGTTGAGCAAACTTCTCGCAGAGACTTAAATTTCTTGATCCAAATATGATGTCATCCACATAAATTTGGACGAGAAAAATGTCTTCAGCATCTTTGATCAACAATAACGTCCAATCGATCTTTCCTTTCCTGAATCCATTCTTCAGCAAGAATTGCGATAGCGTCTCATACCAGGCTCTTGGGGCTTACTTTAGTACGTAGAGAACTTTCCTTAGTCTGTACACCTTGTTGGTCCCAGCTCAGAGTCGTGTGAAGCAGCAGAAGACTATTTAACAATTGCAGTGGAATGTTCAAATTATCTTGCACTTAGTTTCTTTTCAAATGTTTGGCTCAGAGTTGGAGTTTAAGATTGTTTCAGATATACTCTAGCAACTTGAGGTTGTTAGGTTTTAAATCAATGGCGTTAACAATAAAACAGTAATAAGGAACAGTAATAAAGACCACAGGATATATAGTGGTTCGATCCTCGAAATCTACGTCCACTCCTCAGTTGAACACTGAGAATTTCACTAAAAAGATATATGTAAGTACAAGGATTCGCCGGTCACTTGTAGCAGGTGGTGAGCTTTCGATCTAGCCACTACAAAGCTATCCTCCGTTACTTCTATCTTTCGATAGCTAGGGCTAAGTCAAGGGCGACACCGTTGTAAAACTTATCCTTGCTGCAGTAGAAGCTTTTAAGTTCCTTCCTGAACTCTTCTAGGGTTTTTGGCAACATCCCGTCTTAGTCAATCTCTTTTCAGAGATATGACTGCTGGATGCTTCCTAGGATGGAAGTTATCCCAATGATTGATTCTTGAACAAAATCAAGGAATCTCCTTTTGAATGCAGTGTCAGATATTCAATGTGTGACACTTTTGTTTGTTGAGAGCTTGAGATTCTTCTTGTCTTTTTAACGTGCTCTCAACTGACTACTCTTTTGCTTTGCTTTTCTTTGTAACAGGTATCTCTCGTAGAATAGTCTTTCGCGAATTGTATGAGCAGTAGTATTAGTAGTCATTCTCTCTGGTTTGGACTTCACTTTTATATCTGGAGATTTAAATTTTGAATCTCCAGACCCGTTAGACACAACATTCTCTTTGTGCAATAGAGTTACTTGCTTTTTCCTCCTTTCCGGCGTGGTACAATGCATTTCACCTACTTCGGGAAAGCTTTGTGTCCTTGGTTGTACCCTTTGTCAGAACGGGAATTCTTAGCAGTCATTTGTTGGATATTTCCTAGCTTAGCATTCTTTCGGAGATTGCTGGGAACATTCTGCTAAGTCCTTGGACCCTTTTGACTGCTGAGATCTTCTAGCAGTCTCTGTTTGTGTCCAACTGTTGACTCCTCACCAATTGCGTATTCAGCACATTGATTCTTGATTCCTGACTACTACTACTTCTAACAAATTTCCGAGTATTAGCGAATGCTGACTCCTTCAGCATTCTGCTATCCTTTTACTTCTGCTGATGAAGAATTCCTAGCAGTCATTGTTCTTAGCATATGACTACCAACTTCTTAGCAGTCATTCTTCTCAGCACTTGACTGCTATCACCTTAGCAGTCATTTCTGTCTGCTGGTCTCTAGCAGCCAACATCTTCCTTACTACTGAGAACGTTCCTAGCATCTAGAATTTTCGAAGTAGCTTGGAATTTGATTTCCTTCGTTTCAATTGTTGAATCCTTCAGCAATCTTCCACAAGCAATTCTAATCTATTACAACTCGATATATAGCCTAAACAGGACTTTACAAATGAGTTGCTAGACTATTCTAGACTTCAACAATGATCCACCAAAATGACTAAGGCTTTGATTCAACAAAACCTTTACAGTTTGTTCTAAAAGGGCGATTTACAACATAAATCTAGGAATAATTCCCAACACACCTTGTTTCTGCGTTCGAAGCCTGAAGGCTATTCCACGTAGACTTCCTCCTTTAATTTGCCATAGACTTCCTCCTTTAATTCGCCATTAAGGAATGCACTCTTGACGTCAATCTGAAATACTTTGAACCCATGATGAGCAGCATATGCAAGGAATAATCTGATAGCTTCCAAGCGAGCTACTGGAGCAAATATTTCGTCGAAATCTTTTCCTTCGCATTGCGCATATCCTTTAGCAACTAATCTGGCTTTGTTGCGAACGATGAGTCCATTTTTGTCTCGCTTATTCTTGAATACCCATTTAGTTCCTATTACTAATTAATGTGTTGGACGGTCGACAAGATCCCATACATGATTCCTTGTGAACTCTGATAGTTCCTCCTACATTGCATTGATCTAATCGGCTGATTTTAGCGCGTCTGTTACTTTGGTAGGCTCTTCCTGTGATATGAAGCAGGCAAGCGGTGCACTATGTCTGGTTCGGATTGGATCATCAATATCTCCTTGAATTGCTTTAGTAGGATGATCTCTGAGCAGCCATTTGGGTCTTTGTAGTTCTTCTATAGGAATAATTTGACTGCTGGATGGTCCGATGGGTTCTTCTGAAACTGGTACATCAACAGGCTGTAGAGTTTCCAGGCTGTCTGCTACCCTTGTTGAGTTGTCTTCTGCTGAAAGATTGACTTTTGGCATTTCATCTGCTGGATTTTGTATTACTGGTGTAGTACTCCTATTTGCAGCAGTCTGTTCCTGATTGTCTTCAGCAAGGCTGTCTTAAGTAATTCTCTCGTCATTCTGGGAACCTTCACCTGTATCTCTATTCCTTTTGACATCTTCTTCTCCTTGAGTTCCCTCTTGTCCAGCATGTTTTTCGAGAGATTGTATGGTGGCCTCAGCGTAACCAATCGCATCACAGCCCTCTTGACTGTCGATTGATCAGTCAAGGTTTCCAGTAAAGATGATGATTTATTCATTAACATAGTCAGATCATTCGGTTCAGCTTCGGAAGTATTCAAGCCCGAAGGTCCATTGGCATCATTGGTTTCATAAAATTCATCTCTTTGACTTCTTATGGTCGTGCGCATTAAAGTAGCTTCATCAAAAATAACATTGCATGTTATTTCCACAAGTTTGGTTGTCTTATTAAGCACTCTATATCACTTGTGAGACGGATGTCCATATCCTAGGAACACTCCTTCATCGGCTTTGGGAGAAAAGTACTTAATTTCGATTTCCCATTATTATGGATATAACATGACGAACCAAAAATACGAAGATGAGCTAAAGAAGGCTTACGACCATGGTATATTTCATAGGGAGTTTTGTTGAAGCGAAGATTCAGCCCGCTTTTGTTTTGTGTGTAGCAAGCATTCATTGCAGCTTCTCCCTAGTATCTTTGACTTAGATCCGTATCGGCTAGCATTGTACACACGACTTCTTTTAAAGTTCTGTTTATTTTTTCTGCTAGGTCGTTCTACTGGGGTGTTCTTGCAGTGGACCTTTCATGCCTTATCCCAACATTGGAACAGAAATCCATCAATGTTCCGTTGCAAAATTTTGTACCGTTGTCAGATCTTATCCTTTTGACCGTGAGCTCCTTGTCATTTTGAACTCTAATTATCAGCCCCGAAAGGATAGTTTTCACCTCGTTCTTGCTTTTGAGTAACCTCACCCATGTGTACCTGGAATAATCATCAACAACATCTAGAGTATATTGTTGGTTACCTACAGTGGGTGGAGTCACAGGGCCGAATAAATCCATGTGCAGTAGCTCAAGGATTCTGTTTTAAGTGCCCTTTTCTGGATTTGAATTGAAGGACGCTTCGACTTGCTCTCCTTGTTGACAGGCTCTTCATACTCCTTCCTTCTTGAAGGTTTCTTGTGGTAAACCTAGAACAATGATATTTTTGACAATAAAGTTGATGGTTCTAAAGTTCAGATGAGTTAGCCTTTTGTGCCATTGCAAATTTGTCTCTTCTTTGTTGAATGCGATGAAGCACGATGCTTGTTGACCACTTTCCCAATCAGCAATTTAGTGTCCTCCTTTTCTGATTCCTCTAAGCTTTACTTCACCGGTGGTCCTATCAGCAACTTCACAACGTTGATTATTCACATTCTATTTTGCTCGATGCACCCTCTTTTGATTACTCTGGCATTAGAGTTGTCACCAAATGAGACTGAAGATATTCGGAACTTGTGAAGTTCTGTGAAAATCTCTTCATCTCCTGTCATGTGACCTGAGCATCCACTATCTAAGATCCATTCTTTGAGCTTTCTTGTCATTTTTCTTCTTGGACCCTGGTCCTGCAAGATAAAAAAAATTTATCTCTTAGGTACTCGATCAATTACGGGTCCTACAGGATTAGTTTTCTGGATCATTCCTTTAGGAATCCAGACTTTCGTGATTTTGATATTTCTCTTGTCATCACGCCTCACCTTCCTTCCGTTCCTTTTGACATGATTATGATAATCAACATAGGAATGTGTAGTAGTGTGTCGAGCCATCACTGTCTTTTGAAAGCGTTTTAAGGTAGACTCTGGCCTCAAGTAGGTGTTCCTTCTACTTCGAGTGTATGCTGGCTTCCTTGCAATCTTAGTAGATTGCTTGGCCTTGCTATGATTTGTATGAACCTTCCTAGCAGATGAAACAGTCTGTTGGGTTACTTACATAGATTTTGTTGGCCTTTTCTCAGCAGATCGATAGTTCAATCTTTGCTGAGTAGTCAGCTGAGGGATATTAGTCTGCTAGCATTTCTGCTGATCAATTGACTTGAGGATTTCCCTCTTGTCTTTCCTAGCGGTTTGCTGAATCTTTCCAGTAGTTGGGACAAAAACAATTTTCTTTGAGTTACTTGATTCAGCGATGCAAGACTTCTCACTGTCAAAACCTATTCCAGCTAAGTTCTTCGAACTTCTTTGGACACTTACAATATCATCTAAATCTCTCGTGCTTTTTAAAAAATTGCATTGACATACATTTTGCACTGAGTGATTATTTTTCAAGATTTCATTCTGCTGTCTTAAAGTACTATAACTATCACTCAAGGAGGAGAATTCGATTTTTAACTTTAAAAGTTCCTCGTCTGCTGACCTAGATTTATCAATCTCACTGGTCAAAATTGAAAGCTGAGACTTCGGAGAGGAATTTTCTTTTACTAGAATATCCTTTAATGCATGAACTTTTGAAAACTCTTTTAGCAAGTATTCCACAGTTATCTCATCTGATTCTGAATAACAAAAATGAGCAGTGTCATGCATATTATCAGAGGTTGAAGTAATCGACAGAATAGTGTTTGTTACCTGGTTTCCTAAAGCTGATTCTTATGCTTTTTCTTCATTGATATCTGCCATGAACACCATTAAAACATCCTCCTCATCTTCTGATGAGTAGTTCTCGTCGTCATAATCTGGGATGTCTGGTAGTTCTGTCCTTGTCAGCAAGACTTTAGTGACCGCCTTCGATGCACGTCTTTCGAACAACTTCTTCAGTCTTTCACTTTCTTCTGGATCTACCTTTGGACATTCGAACTTCAGGTGATCTAGGGAATTTCACTCGTAGCATGTTCTTGGTGCTCTCTTTCTATTCTTGTTGTCTGTTGGTTGAGTCTGCTGGAAGTCTTCCTTTTTCCCTTTTGCTTTCAGAAATAACCTTTGTAGTCTCTTCATTTGTTACTCCAGCTCGCTCACGGAGCATTCATCTTCTTTGAAGTGAGATTCGCTGATGGAAGGAATCTCCTTTGTCGAACTGTGCTGAGCAGGTCTGTCTAAGTGAATGGTTTCTTTGTTTTCCAATTTTGTCCATCTTTCTTCACAAAGAATGTCGCACCCTCCATAGGTTCTTCAATGTTGACTGCAGCACGAACAACCTCATTTTTGTTGATCTGGGCGATATCCCATTCATGAGCTTCCAGGTTAGCAAACACGTCTTTGGTGCTGATCTTCGACAGATCTTTATCCTTTAGACTGGTTAATTTGACAAACCAATCCTCCTTAGGTAGTCTTGAGAGGATCTTTGATCATGTCAGGAAGTTTATATGTTCTCCACAACTTCTTTAACTCAGCTACAATATTGTTGAATCTTGCCTCCATGTTCTTGATAGTGTCATCTGGAATCAAACAGAAAGATTCATACATGTCTACCCATTGTTGTAGCTTGTTTCTCTTAATCTGATCCGATTCTTTGTCCAAAGTACTAAGAATATCCCACATTCTTTAGCACTATTGTACTCCAACGCTTCAGCCATTAGAGTAGGTGATAAGACACCTAATATTAGATCGATGGTGACGTAATTTAGTTGATCATGGGCTCGTTCTTCTTGAGTCCATTCTTCAAGCGGCTTATCCACAATTACGTTTGGTCTTCTTACGTCCTCTCCGAACCTTTTTTTCACCTTCAGGATCTAGATGGGTCCAACTTCGATCACTCGCCTCATCTCAGGATGCACATTCATCAGTGGGATCATTGACCTCTTTTCCCAGGTAGCATAGGAGTCTGGAGTGAACTTGGGAAGCTTTGCGTTGTGCGCCATTTTCTTGAACCGGAGCTAAACACATAAACACAAATATGCAAGGAAAATCTGAATCTGGTCCTTGGTGACTCTGAAGCAGCTAGTCTGTAAAGTCCAACCGCTCTGATACAACTTGTTTGTCCCCGATCAGAGTGTTTTATATGCAGCGGAAGTATAAAATTTATCTTGCACGTGTCTTGCAAAGGTCTTGACTTTGCAAGGTGTATATCTAAATGTTTTAGCTCGTATAATCGTTAGTTCGATTGTAGTTTATACTCCAACACTTGATGTGTTGAGTTTCAAATAATCTAACCACAAACAATTAACGTAATAAAGCTGTAAATGACACAAGGGATTTTATAGTTGTTCGAGCAATTGTTCTACGTCCACTCTCCAGTCTTTTGACTGAAAATTCACTAGAAGAATTAGTACAAAGTCAGGCCTGATCTCTAACGTTGAGCAGCTCCTGCGTCTGGTCACCGCGCACCTTCAAGCACCTCGATCTCAAATCTTCCACCGGTGTCGCTCCTTAGAGTGAGGATAAACCTCCCTTCTCCTTGGACGTCAACTGCTGGGAGATTTGTAGTTCTGCCTGGAACCTATCCTTGTGTTGGCGTTGCCCGTACGAATCATTCTTGTACTGCAATAGTGACTGCTAGATTCTTTCTAGATTAGAAGAAATCCCAATATAACCTTATGAAGATAAACTTCACAGGTCTTCGAGCTTCTATTATGAAAGCTTGAAAAAAGCTTCAATTAAGAACTTAGCTCGGATGTGTTCGCATGATAGAGAGAATGAGTTTGATCTCTTTTGTTATCTCTTGCATGTATAAAATCGCGAACCTTTGAATCAAATAAGGTTGACACCTATTTATTGGTGAAGATTCAAACGGCTGTTTGAATATTATCCGTTAGACTCAAAGGGAATGCTCGCCTATCTGCATGCTTCTTTTTCTGCGGTGGACAGAGACTCTTCAAGTCTCCTCGTCTTAGATTGGCATATCATCTGTCTTTAGCCGTCTCTTGTCAGAACAGATCTTTTGTAGGTCTGAACCCATTTTCTTCATGATGATTATTCCATCCTCTTGATTGGTTGGTTCTTCTTGTAATTTGTAATCCATCTGATATTTGGCACTGTAACTTCTTGATTGCTGATTTTCATCTGCTGGCTACTTATGTGCGTCGGATGTCTTCGTAGTTTGCTGGAGTTCCTTCTTCAGCAACCTTGTCGCTTCCTCCGCATCGCTAGCCTTTCGTTTCTCTTTAGCAATCTTCAGCAATTTGGCAAGTTTGCTGACTCCTTGAGCAAACCAGATTCTTTATTTTTCTTAATCTATTACAACTCGAGTATGAATTCCTATACATGACTTTTTATAATTGAATCGATACTGAGTTGCTAGAGCTTTGATGCACCAAAACATATCAAACTATGATTATGAATTGGTTTACAAGAGTGTTGGGATATGTATACTGAAAAGCATAATTGATCAAGCGTTTGTATACTGGCTTTCATTATGTTGATACATTAAACAAATCTCGCTATCTGATAATGTGAACATACGACGAACTATAATATCCTTTTATCTCGTAGATAGGGATGACCATATGGTGTGTTGTAGATCACAGAGGATCATATGGTTCGCTTGACCTAGCGAGATATAAAGAGTATCACAGCTGAGATGGTCCCTGGATAGGCTGTCGGTTTAAGCTGCGGCACATCGGTTCATAAGTGGGCTTATCCTGGCCACTTGATGTGTCGGTACATTCTTATGTATTGATGGGATCAACAGTGGGATGCGCCGTTCTTATTGACATATGAACGAGCCAGATCCCAACATACTTTCTATGATCTTAAACCCTACTGAAGGATAAGGGGCACACATGAGTTGACTGCACTTTGATTTGCTAGGATGGCGAGTCTTACATGTACTCTCATATCTGCATCTTGGGTGTTGTTGATTTGTGTGGGGTCTGCTTAGTCTGGATGTATGGTAACATATCCGTTCCAGGATGGTGACATTCCCTGATGAGCTCACAAGGTTCTTTATGCTAAGTCCTGCAGGCTGAATGATTTATTCAAGCATAAGAGATAAAGGTTGAGTGGTATTATTCAGGAAAATAAGATATTAATTAATTGTGGTTGATTGTCATATAAACCAAATTAATTAATGAATGTCTGAAACCTTAAATATGTGGATCAAGTTAGTTTGGTGCAACCCGTTCCTAATAACGTGGTAATAAAGGGGCGAGTCAGTATTGTTACCGTGGTGAAGGTTAAAACAATACTTTATTAATTAATTAATGTTCTGGGTTGGACATAAGAGAATTAATTAATAAAAGAGGGCCCACTTTATTTTTTGCATCTGATCCCTGGTCTGGCCCACACACTGCTCAAGCCCATTAGGGTTAGGGTTTCATTAAACCCTAACACTATAAATAGCCAAACCCTAGATCAGTAAGAGGTAATACACATTCTCAGTATACAGAGAGAGAGGGCGGCGGCTAGGGCTGTTCAGGAAGGAGGGATTTTCTCTGATCGAATCCTCCGGCTGAATTAACTTGGTAGAATAATCCTCACCAGATTTCCAAGGAGCAAGTGTTACAGATCAGAAGATCAGATCTGTAGGAACAGAAGGAAGCCATCGTTTTGTTCATATTCCGCTTCAGATCTGAACATTTTTCACCGTTATCATACTCCGATCTGTCCTGTAGATCAAACGGTGAAAAAGGTATAAACTCTAATCCATCTTGTACAATTAATTTTGTAGGAGCATGCATAGGCTTTGCATGGTTTATTTAATTGCATTTATTTTGATATCCTAAGAACGATCCTGCGAATTGAATAACAACTCATGTTGTTGATCGTAGACTCAAACCCTACAAAGAGAGGGGTCTAACAATATTCCTAACACATGAGATCAATCATAGATGTGAGAAACTCCATTTTGATAAAGAAAATTCTAACAAAGTTTCTCGGGCTAGATCTGTGAATGATCATTCAAGTACTCCAGAGGACAAGGCCGGTGATGCAACCAATCTTACTAAGGCCATTGGTTCACTAACAATAGCCGTAGGCATAAATCGAGGGGGGGGGGGACCTCAGGAGATTAAGACAAAACTCAGATTGGAGGCCAAATTGATACTGAGTTGCCAACCCTAGCTGACTTACCAGAAGATGAAGATGATCATCCTGATGAAGCTCAACCGGCAGTGGATCAAGAAGATCAAGGAACACATTCGTTTGAAGTCACTATTGGAGAAGAAGATTCAGATCCAAATGATGCAACTCTAGTTCCTGATCCAGACGATCTAGCCATGGTGGAATCAACCTTAGTTCAACTTTCAATATCGGGAGCAGACGATACTGAGTAACCTGGAGTATTCGCTCAACCGCTTTAAGTCACTCAACTCAGAAGACAAAATGGTTGAAACATCATCCTGAGGAGGTTGTGCTAGAAAACGTTGCTAACTCAGTTCGCATGAGACAACGAAGCGCATTGCTTACTTGATTTATCTCTCAACAATAAGAACCGACGAAGATCTCGGATGCTCTAAAATCAACTAACTGGTTTAATGCCATGCAAGAGGAGCTTGCTGAGTTCAAAAGAAATGAAGTATGGTACTTGGTGTAGGATTTAAGTCTACAATAGACAACGTGAGTTGTCATTTAATTCTTTAGCCGATTGGATCGCTTTTAGGGTATCAAAAAAATCAGATTGAATAAATCAGGCATACTATTTGCATGCTCCTAATATTTAATTGCAAAGGATGGATATATAGAATACCTGAACTCTAGCAACGGATCTACAGGTCTAGATCAAAGATGGTGACAATGGAGTAGATCTGGAGTGGGATCGATCCAAGCTATCTTGCTCTTCGGAAATCTGGTGAGGATACACTACCGAGTTGAATCAGAGATCCGGAGGAATCGATCACTTCCTCCCACAGATAGTCGTCGCCCCTCTCTCTCTTCACTCTCAATAATTTTGTATTGAATATTAATTTCACATAGTTGTATGTGTAGATCTGATAGAGAGAAAGGCTTATATAGTGCTAGGGTTTGCAAACCCTAACCCTAATGGGCTCTGAGCATTTTGTCGGCCAGACCAGGGACCAAATGCAAATAATAAAGTGGGCTCTCTTTATTAATTAATTCCATGTCCAACCCAGAATATAATTAATTAATAAAACATTGTTTTAACATTCACCATGGTAACAATGCTGACTCACCCTTTTATTACCACATAATTTGGCACAGGTTGCATTAAACTTGAATGATCCACATATTTAAGGTTCGGAACATTAATTAATTAATTTGGCTTATGAAAATTAGCCATAATTAATTAATCTCTTATTTCCTGAGTAGTAACACTCACTCCTTTTCACTTATGCCTGAATTAAATAATTTAACCTGCAGGGTTTATCATAATGAACCTTGTGAGCTCCTCAAGGAATGTCCCCATCCTAAAGCAGATAGGATTACCTACATGTCCGGCCTAAGCAAGCCACACACAAACTACCACACCCAAGATGCCGGTATATGAGTACATGAAAGACTCTCCACCCTAGCAAGTCAAAGTGTGGTCAACTTATGTATGCCCCTTAGCCTTCCATTAGGTTCAAGATCATAACAAGTATCTAGAGATCTGGCTCATTCATATGTCAATTAGAATGGAACATCTATCACTGTTGATCCCATCAATATGTAAAGATGTACCGACACATCAAGTAGGTAGGATAAGCTCACTTATAAACTGATGTGCCGCAGCCTAAACCGACAGCCTATCCACGGACTATCTCAGCCGTGATACTTTTTATATCTCGCTAGGTCAACGATTCATATGATCTTTTGTGATCTCCTACACACCATATGATCATCCCTATAGGTGAGATAATAGGATATTATAGTTTGTATCGTATGTTTGTTATATCAGATAGCGACTATGTTGATGTAACACATTTATGAAGACCAGTGTATCAAACGAACACACTTAATCATAAATTTTTTAGTATACAATCCCAAAAATCTCCCACTTATACTCAAAGCATAATACCATTGCTTTATCATAGTATTAACTGTGTCTATATCAGACCTAGCTTATTTACACGTTTATCAACTTCTGATTGATTATACCTTCAGATCCAAACTATGAGTGTGACCCTCATAAGTCTTCTGAGGTAAACACCGTGTAAAAAAATCTGCTAGACTTTAAGCAACTTGAGAAACCTAAACATCCTTTCTTGTGTGAACACAAGACCTTAATCAAAAGGGTGTTCCAGTATCTCATATGTCCTACTTCGGAAACTGTTCGGATAACCATCTTTTTATGCATGACAATATCTTCACACCATTTCCGAATGTATACCATCTACATAATGTGCAAGGAAAACCACGCTTCCGCTGACATATAACTGGTACATGAAACTCTCGTTCTCGATATACAATATCAAAACGTATGTTTCATGACCTTGAAGCTCCCTTAAGTTCATACTTGAACTTATTTGGCTTCTAGACAAGATGCTGCTCATCTTATTGCACATAATTTATCTGGTTGTTGCATATAGATGTCATCACCTTTTATTAAGGTACCCGTTTGTGAAAACATGGAAGCTGACATCTATCTTCCAAATGCTTAAGTTCATATGTGTTGTTATGGACAAAAGAATTCGAATGGGTTTAATAGTTGCAACCAGTGAGAAGGCCTTATTTTGAAACACCTTGCTAACAAACCTAGACTTTTGAAATATACTAGGTTACCATTCGAGCATTTCTTCACTTGTATATCAATCAGTTGTCTATAGCTAGAAAGCAATTTGATAACACTGATCCTGACATACAACCATAACTTTAATGATTCATTTATGAGTCTATGACTTGACGTCACTAAACTGCATCTTTATCTTAACAGCTTCACTGTACATTAAGGGAACAATACAACATTATTCGTAAATTGAGAATAAGTCCGAAGGCTATTTCCCACGAACCAGTACTGTTAAGCCTGTTAAGGCAACCTCCCACTGCAATGATGCTCCTTTTATGTTGTCAGTCACTAGTGCATTAATTTGCGGTTCACAGCCTTGCACAGGCGACCGTGCAATTGGTACCATACCTTCCAAGGTATGTTCAATATGCCACGGGGTATTTCTTGATGGATTTAAATTTTGTTCTCCAAATCGTTGGAAAACAATCTCACATTTGGATTTGTGGTTTCATCCTATACATCTTGCTTGTATTTAGGATACATAAAGAAACCACCTTTTTCATTTACTTGGGATAGCCCACAAAACAGTATTAGCTTAAAGCCATTGTTTAAACCTATCAGCTTAAAAGTTGAACTACCCATCATTGCCTTTTGACAAAGTCAAGATCTACTATTTCGAACTGATTTAGAAGACACTGGATTAAGCAGATACATTACTGCTTTGTGGAACTATTCCCTAAAACGAAAAAATGGCAAAGCTGGTATATCTTATCAACTTTAAAGAATCTTATTTATTTCGTTCTTCCTACACCATCCTTTTGAGGGATTACAGGTGTAGTCAACTTGGATACAATCCCTTTGCTCTGCTAGATACTATAAAACACATCACTCGAGATACACATCATTATGAAGAAATCTTAATGTTTTTACGATCTTATTTATCTTTCTCTCTACCTTAGTCTTAAACTCTCTTGATTAAAGCAAGAGATTAAGACTTGTAGTGAATTAGATAAACATATCCATATCTTAAGTCATTACAACGTCAATGCCTATTTAAGGCAACTTCGGAAGTAGATTCAACACAGAGCAAACACGAAATAATTCATAGAGATTCACTCGCCCATTGATAGGCTTGGTTATCATCTTTTAACTTTAAGTAGCATTTATAAGTACCATTCTTATGAATACCTGGATAAGATCCATAATCCCATAAATTACTTCAAACTACTTACATTGATGAAACCTCATCTCTAGAAAGATTCTAAAATATGCCATAGATCACTGACGATTTATGTAAACAAGTACTGAAGAGAAAAACATCCATTTAATAATAATGGAAAACACTGTTATTTATCATGATAGAATAAATTTATCAAAAATAACTGATAGTCCATAGAATCTTAAATGGAAATGAGTTTTATTTAAAACACCTCTTCAAAACTAAAACATTGTTTATCATAAACATAATGTAAAATCTCCATCAGCTGAAGTAACAACTTCCAGCATCAATCTTGGAGATAGTAATTCCGCCATCTTCAAGCTTTAAGTTTGATCCCCTGCAAAGCGTAGCAAACAGGATTAGTGACCTCAGTTACCACTACCCACTAAGGAGTAGAAAACTGATACTAAGCATGTTTCAACAACCAATGAAAAAGATGACGTACCTTATCCCTTAGTTAACAAACTTGGACAATTTACTTTCCAGTGACCCTTCTTGCCACACTTGAAACATTTTTCTTTCTTGCTATCTTTCTTTCCTTTGTTCCTCTCTCCTTTACCATTCTTCTTCTTCTTCATGTCCTTACAACATGACTTAGAAGAACTCTTTGCAAGAGATCTGGAAAGACTTGATAATGCAAGATTGCTCCCACTTCTTCTTTCATTCCTCTTTTCTTTGACATTACTCTCCTGACTCGGAAGCAAGTCAGAGCGACTCACAGAAAAGACTGAAGAAGCTTCAGCTGATACAAGATCCTTGAGCAGATTGTAAACATTATACTCACTCTTGTTTTTCTAGACAGAAATTCTGAAGTCATCAAATGACTTTGGTAGCGTGTTGAGTATCAAGTTAATTTTGACATCATTGTCAATTTGACCACCCATTAATGTGTACTCATCTATGAGCTGGATGAGAGATTCCACATGTTCACGCACTTAACAGCCCTAACCCATTTTCTGTCTTACTATGTACTTGATAAGATTAGATCTAGCATGTCCATCGAGCCCGCCATATGCTACGTCAAGATGTCGCATAATATCACGCGTATACCATACATCACCATAACAAGGACGCAATGCTTCTGACATACCACCCAAGATGTATTGTCGGGCCATGCCATTTGACCACATCCACATATGATACTGTGCACGCTCCTCGTCGGAAGATGCATCGGTCGGCAAACTCAGACAGTGAGTTTGCAGAACAAACACATGTCCAAATGAATCCAAATGTTTGACAATGTCACTTTTCCATCCAGAAAAATTCGGACCAGCCAAGGAATTGTGTACAATTGAATTAACGAGCGATGCAATAATAGACATATCTGAAAAACAAATAAGCGGATTAAAGTAAACCCATACTACAAATGATTGAAACAAATATGCATAGACCCTTTTGATAAAATGATGCAATTTGATTCCTCCAATTGCCCAAGCTAATTTACCGCAAGCTGCTTCAGCAGACGTTTACGACAAACTCTCGACCTGACCAAAATAGGTCCTTTAATTTCTCTCCATGCTAGGTATCTGCCGTCAAACGAAATTAATATTGGAGATCCTAAGACCATGTTCACCTATTGATAAGCTCATATTTATACTCACTTATCTATATTTTTCTCCATTATTTCAGTGCAATTAGGTTAGGTTTTTACTTATTTCTGTGCATGAGACTGTTTTAGAGGATATTATGCCCGTCGTGGTGAGTTTTTCAGGTATTTGGGATAAAAAGAGTTGAAATGATGAAAGAGATGAGTTACACAGAGTTGCCGCTTTGATTGACGTACGGGAAGTCGACCAAGTTGAAAGACAAAGCCAAAAAACTGAAACAGAACCTTTGTATCGATCGACGTGGTGCATGTTGATCGACACGGAGGTTGGATGTCAATCGGAGGTAAGGCAGAAGAAGGAAGCTCGACATATGCAGGCATGTTGATCGACACGAAGGTCATTTCAGGCATGTCGATCGACAGGCTCCCTGTCGATCGACATGGAGGTCAGACAAGAGCGGATCGAGATGTTGCATGTGAGTCGATTGACAGGCTCTCTGTTGATAGACACTGTTGGTCCCGGATTATCAGGGTATAACTTAGCAGCGGAAAATGTGGATAATCGTTTCTTGCACTCTGCTGGTTACTCAGCTGACTGGGACCTTGTCAGCTGGTAAGTCAACTTGCACTCTGCGTACTCAGCTGACTGGCGACTGGCTCGTCAGCTGGTAGCTCAAGGCTTAGAATATTTTTAGGCCTTGTTTGCACAGTTATATCAGTTTTCAGATATACACCAGCACTTGGGTGCTGGGTTTTAAATCAGTATGAAATGCAGAAAACGGATAAAAGACACAGGATTTATAGTGGTTCGATCAACTGATCTACGTC